>PVKA01017880.1:0-29007 GCA_004027165.1 Ctenomys sociabilis | reverse complement strand
AGGGATGGGTGGAGGGGGGAGGTAGAGAAGGGAAAGGTGATAAATAAAGGAATTAATTACCAACTTTCCACAAGTAATATTACACACATGTACTAAGAAACTAAAAAATAACAATACCAGTATTAGGTCAAGAGATCCTTGGTAATACTTAAAAATTTGGAGAAAATAGTGTTAAACTGATCTTTTATTTTTTCAAATTTTGTTTAAGATAGACATAGATGAATGCATAAATGAATAAATCCCATTGCAATGTTGATGTTGAAAGATAGCATAAATCTAAAGCTTATTGTGCTAAACTGGTCATAGAGGGCTATATGCCTTAAAGGATGCAATACAGGTTTTCATAATAAAGTTGAAAGGTTACATGAAATCATTGCATGTGTGTTGTAATAATGACATACTTGCTACTATGACAAATTAACACTAAAATCTCACTCGCTTAATTAAGACATTTATTGCTCACTAAGGTTCACCTGGCCACCAAGATAGGGGAAGTCATTTTTTTCTTTTATTCAGACTTTCCAGGGCTTTACTATCTTAAATCTTGGCTTTCCAGTGTCACCTAGAGTATCAGCATCCAAACAGAAGTTAGAAGAAACTAGATCACACAGAAAGATTTTATGGGACAGATACAGAACTGAAATGTAGCGCTTATAGTCACACCTAACTCCCAGTCACATTGCCATGACAACTGCAGACACCACAAGAGAAAATAGGTTTCCTACCCATAGGTTCAGTGGACAAACATAGGTGTGTTTCATGGGCAATCACCTGGCCTGCAATACAAATTAAAATACAATGTAGCAAAATATTTATACCAGGATATTAGGGAGACTGTGCTGCCAGTCTAGTTGTCCCTGAACTCATGAGTAACGCCAAATATGAAGGTCAAGAGAAATGGTCTGGCCAAGAAGCTTATCATGTTGAGTCTTCCCCTCCAGGTACCGTGTCGCAGGCCTTTGGTGCCTGGGAGAAATGTGGCTTAGTTCTACTGGACCATCATGAGTCCTTACACTTCCATTCACCACCTGGTCACTCCAGTGGATGCAATCACAAAAGGCAGAAGCATCAGTCAGTTTTCCCTTACTGTACCCAAATACCAGATACAACAAACTTATAAAAGAAGAAGGCTGTTGTGGGTCGTGGTTTTGGAGATTCTAGCCCAAGATCTGACAGACTCATCAGCTCACCTCATGGCCAGGAAGAAAAAAAAAGAAAGAAGAGGGGGCCAGGGTTCCACAGTCCCCTTGAGAGAATGCCCTCAGTTACCTAAGCACATCCACAAGCCCCACTCCCACCCTACCAAAGGTTCTCAGGTCCCACCATTTCCAAGTAGTGCTACCATGGGGACCAAATCTGTTACACATAGGCTCTAAGTAGACACTCAAGATCCAAATTACAGTGACAGGTAAGAGTACAAAACAGGAAAAACTTAGGGGCATCTCCTAATATTGAATGACAATGAATATGCTGTGATCATTGTGAAAGAAAGCATCAATGACATAACAAGGACAATCATGAGCTAAAGTATTTCCAAAGGCTTGAAAATATAAAATTGATCATAAACCCAACCCAGAAAGACATTTTACAAAAAATTCAGGACCCGCTTGTTTACAACGTATTTAGAATTGTAATGTATTCTCAGACACAAAAGAGGAAAGAAAAGGGTCAAAATTTATGTGCAGGAATGACAGCTCTCACATAGCTTCCAACGTAAGTTCAAGTCTTCCTTACTTGTTCATGAATAGGAGGCAAAGGTAAAATTATATCTCTACCTGTTTTACTCACTTGAACCTATTGCTGTGCCTTTAGAGCTTATGTAGTTTTCCTTAGAATTTTGAGCACTTATAATCCCCAGGAAAGAAATAAAAGAAACTAATGACATCCACACCTTCTCAAAATAATGCACAAAACAATTGCCTATAAATGTGCCTCATAATTTTTGCACAGTAGCCAGACTCTTCTCCAAAAAAAGAAGAAGATCTTGTGCCTTGAATTACTACTTTAATGGTAGAAAATATTTATTGCTGTGAGGTTACCAGAAGTTCACGCCTTTGTTTTCCAGAGAAGCTTACAGTATAATGGACAAAGAAGACGAATTCTGCACTACCATAGGTCTTCAGTCATTTGATCAGAAGCTCTGAAATGCAGACACAGTGCAGCAGTTTCAGGATGACAAGGCAAGAATGTGGCTATTCAGCCTGAAAATAAAGCAGCTTTATCTCCAAAAATGACCTGAATGTCATCAGAGTGAAAGCACCCTAAAATTCTAATGAGAGAGATGCTATTAAACGAAAGGCTGCAGAAACCATTGGCTAAGCATCCCTGTCGGAGGAGCAGCCAGTAAGAGAGTGTGAGGATGAACTGATCCATCATTTGGTTATTTTTTTTATTTTTCCTAAATGGAACTTGAGAACACCATGCTTCAAGGCTCACTATGTCACATTCCAGCTATACCTAAAGGGCAAAAAAAAAAAAAAAAAAAATCCCACAATGTCCAGTCACCAGCTACTTGGTGCCTGAAATACAGCCAGGCTACTCTGACTAGAATGTTTATAAAAGAGAAACCAAGGGCTCGGATATGGCTCAGTGGAATGAGTGCTTTTCTGGCAAGTACAAAGGCCTGAGTTCAATCCCCAGTTCCACAAAAATAAATAAATAAATAAAATAAAAGAGAAAGCAAAACTATCATGCACAAATAAAATGTAGTAAGGTGCATTCTCTAATTCTGGTCTTTTCAAGGATTTCCATTGAATATTCAATAATTAGAAGATGCAAAAATACTATAGAGTACCAGCCAGATAACTCAGCAGATTTTTTTGAGGGGATCGAACTCAGGCCCTTGCGCTTGCTTGGCAAGCACTTTTTCTACTGAGCCATCTCCCCGGCCCCTAAATCATGCACTGAAAATTTTTTTTTCCAGTACCAGGGATTGAATTCAGGATCCTGCGCTTGCCAGGCAAGCACTTATTCTACTGTTATCTCCCCAGCCCAGCTCAGCAGATTAAAGAGCCTGCTTAGGCAGATGCAGGGACTGGAGTTTGATCCCCAGCATGCAGTACATTGAGATGGCAACTGAGTCTGGGCATGGTGGCACATACCTATAATCCCAGTGCTTGGGAGTCTGAAAACAGGAGAATCACTGAGTCTGATCTGTGTAGTGAGACCCTGTAGATCCTGTGCTAAATAAAATTTTTTTAAAAACTATAGAATCACTCTTGTAAAACTCTTAGGAGCTCTTTGCTCAAATTGGCTCACTAGCTCAAAGTGTAAGCAAGACGACTGGTAACTTGCAACAAGAAAGATAGACTCATCAGGTGTGCTGGTGCATGCCTATAATCCCAGCACTCCAAAAAGTTGAAACAGGATCATCACAAGTTTAGGCTGAGCCAAGGAAACTTAGCAAGATCCTGCCTCAAAATAAAAAGGGGCTGGAAATGTAGTGTTGAACCATGGGTTCAATGCTCAGCACTGCTAAGACAGAAAAAGGATGAGGGAGAGGGGAGAAAGAGAGGAGGGGAAGAGAAGAAGGGAACAAAAGAGGAGGACGAGGAAAGGAAGAAGGAAAGGAAGAAGGGAGCAAACTAAGTCTTGGGCATTTACTCTCCACCTCACCTAAAAAGTGCTTCTTCCTAGGTCATTTTCCATTCTCTCCACCTTTTTCTCTACCTTCCTTCCCAACTCAACCTCCTAGTAGTTGTTGCAGCTACCCCTCCTTACCTCTCTTTCTCTGTACCATCAAATTTGGTCCTACCTAAGAACTACTCCCCTCAACTTACAAATACACTTTTTTGTAAAGAATACAAAATAGTACAAAAAAAAATTAGAAACAGTACAAAATTTCACTAACCAAAGGAATAGGAATTCAACAATTGTTACAGTACTGTAACAATTATCTTATCTTCAAATTATGTTATCTTCAAATTATTTGTTAGGTTACCAGATAGGAACATGCAAAATTGGTTTTAAAAATTATAAGAATAAAAACAAAAAAATTAAGTATTAATTACTTCAAATTGGTCAAGCAATGGCCGTGACTCATCCACATGGCTGACACTGACAAAGGATCTACAAAGTGTGGTACAAGGTTACAGGGTTATAAATCCTGAGGGGACTTGACTGACCTTATCAGATACAAAAGCTACATTTGTTGTTGTATAGGTCTTGCTTTATCTTGATCTCAACCATCCAGCAGAAAAGTATAAAAATGAGATATATAAAGTAAAGCCATATTAATATGCTGAGCTGTAAAAGGCTCTAGTCAACAACTTCTGCGGATAACCCACTACTATTGTGAACTACTGGACTGTGCTGAAGTGCTTTGCTGAATTCAAGTACCTATAATATTTCAATGTCAATAGAATACCCATCTCTAACAGGACTAAACAAAAAAGGGGATACAAAGGAAGGACCATTTTGTATTTGCATATACAGAATAGTTAGGATAGATATGCAGCTACTTTTGCTTAATTCTATGAGAAGAAAGATTGGTACTTATAGTGTTTGGACAGGATATCCTGTCTGCTTCTTCTATGGATAACCACGAAGAAGATAATGATGTAAAAAGTGTTAATTATTTAAACTGTCCTATTAATCAGCTTTGAAACTATCTCATTGATATTTGTCTCTCAATAAAATAAAATAATTTTTTTTAAAAAGTATTAATTGCTCCTTTCAAAAGACCAATCAAAATCTGCCATACAATTATCCAAATTGTTCAGCATACATACATAAATATATCTTAAAGATACTATTGTTTCTCCAATTTAAAAAAAAAAAGTTTGTTTCACCTAACTTTTTCAGTCCAGTTAGCATTTCTTTACGTTGACAGAAAAACCTCCTTTAAAAGTCACCCACATGTTGGTCTCCAAGTCCTCTCCTCCAGCCCTGAGCCCCCTTCAGGCAAGTTTTGTCCCTAATACTGAAATCAATGATCTCCACATTACAAAATTCATAGCTCAAGTCTCCCCTTCCTCGACCCACTCACTCCACACTCTTGATTATTTCCTCCTCCTTCATACACCCTCTTCACTGGGATTCTAGGATGGCACTCTCCTCATTTCACTCTTAGTGCTCTAGCAGTTTCTCTCAGCCTCTTGCCTGATTCCTCCTTATCTCCTGGAGCTCCACAAAGCCAGTGTGCCTGGCTTAATCCTCAACACCCTCTCTTCTCTGTTTATACTCACTCTGTGGGTGATCTTGAAAAGGGAAAACTATCCAAGAGAAATTGTTCTTTTTTAAAACTGATCTTTTGAAACTGCCTAGCTTTGTACTGTTTCATAGCTTTGTAATTACCTTCTTGGCCCCTCTAGCTGGGAGAGCATAACTGAACATGAAGGATGCCTGATGTAGCATTGTGTCAAGCTTCATGAGTGGCTGACCATTAATCTACGACTGTAATAGATGATCTCACCCTGCAGCTAATCAGACCTGCCAGGTTGTCCTGTCTTGCCTTTGTACCTCCTTTGCACCTCCTGCTTGTGCATCATATAAAAGCCCTATACCACCAGAGTTTGGGGCCTGATATTCTGGAAATGATCCCAATCCAAGCTCATCAATGTAAATAAATCTGCCTCCAAATCATGGGTGTCACTTTGATGTTTCTGTCTGCTGTAGCAATCTCATCCAGTCTCATGACTTGAAATACCATAACGGATGACTCCTCAAAGTAACTTCCCCAAGGAAACTTCTTCCTAGACGCCCCTGAAATCCAGAACTATGTAACCAATGGGCTCTTGTACCTCTACTAAAGCACCCAAAAGGTCTCCCAAAGCATCATGTCCAAAACAGTGCATCCTCAAAATGAGGTCCTCCTCCTGTCTGCCCATCACAACAGTAACATCTGCTCCAGCAGCTCCTCATGGTGAGAACCTTTCTGTCACCTCTGACTCCTCTTTTCATCACCAGCACTGCATCAATCCAGATAGCTCTCCATCCCAAAGCACACAGAATCCAGTCTTCTCAAAATCCTGTAGTGGCCTCCATTCTTCCTCTTTCTTTGACCTCCAAACCTGTAACTTTGTGTCACATCCACTGCAGCCATCCATTCTGCCATGTTTGAAATTTTTCCCAAAAATGCTAGCTGTTCTCTCATATCAGGGATACTTCCCTTGTTACTTCCTCTGACTGAAATCTTTTCCCCCTGCCAACCCTATAGCTAGTTTGTTTGTTTGTTTGGTACAGGGTTTCATTACACAGTTCAGACTCAGGAGTGATCCTCCCCAATGCTGGGATTACAGGCCTGCACCAACCACACCTGATTTCAGGGCAGCTTAGTATGCCTAGGGCGGGGCCAGGGCAGCATGTGGTGCCAGGGACCAAACCTGGGTCCTTGCGCTTGCTAGGCAGGCGCTTAGACCACTGAGCTGTCTCCCCAGCCCCAGCTAGTTCTTCATGTCCTCAGATCTTCCCTGAAAAGTCCTCTTCCCAGTTGCAGTGGTACTCTACTTCCCGAACTTGATTCATTCCATGACTCTGGTAGCAAAGCAAAGTGGACCCCCCCACCCCATAAGGTCAACAAGGAACCTCACTGCTGAATTTGATGCAGTTCTTATCCAACTCAGTTTATGATCAGGATCATGGAAATTCACTGTGGACTGAAGTACCACTGTAGTTCTTTCCTGGCAATCTCATCTACAGTTCCAACCTACTACCTCACACTTTCTATTCTCTTTCTTTGTTTTGCTTTTCCTCCTTAACACTTATTTATGTCTAAGGTAGTGTACACTTTATTGATTTTTCTTCTTATTGTCTGTTTTCTCTCACTGGAATATAAGCCCTACATAGACAGAGGGGTTTGCCTATTGGGTGCTCTACTTTACTTTAAGCCTCTGATAAAAGTCCTACTAAGTAAAGTTGTCCTCAAATATTTGTTGAGTAGATGAATATATAATCTATGTGATTTACCTACATGTCATGAAAGATAAGCATACGGTAGAAATCGCTACTCCACTGGAAAAGCCACTATCCTTCTTATATCCTACAGACCTCAGGCCCCACCTGGGTCAAAGTACCAATGGGAGTGACTCAGCACAGGTAAACTCTTTGTGTCCCCAACCCCTAAGTCAATAAGCTAGTCAAGGATCCCTGTGCTATCTCTGTTAACTTTCTGTCACCATCTATATCACTTTGTCAGCAGGTCTTTTACTTTTCCCAGTTCCTCACTGATATTGGATCCAAGTCCTCCCAAGCCCCCTAAAAAATCAGTATTGAGATTACAAGAATTTCAAAAATAACTAAACCAAGAATGATGATAATCAAGTAATGTTTAAAGCCAAGGGATCTAATCTCGTCTTTCTCTGGGAATTATTCCATTAAAACAAACTGGATTTGCTTTGATTTTGTCTGTCAGTGTAGAAATAAGACCCCCTGGAATGTTGGCTTCATGTGTTCAGGTCTCTACTGTAGGACTTATCACCTTGAGAGAAGCTCCATCTTTCTTCTAAATAATAATGATCTCAACAAGGGGATATCACTATTGTGTTATTCCTAAATGCACTCTACTACCTGGAGACCATCTGTCTTCTGTGAAGAAGCCATTATGGTCTCTGATGCATCTCCCTTTTTAGCAGCTTATTGATCTACAAGCACGCAGCCAGCCACCAGCACTATGGATATGTGTAATAAAAGCTGATACAGGCACGGCTGCCGGCCTAGGAACATAAATGCCCGCCTTTGAATTGTCAACACTCTGCTGACCCAGAAAGATGAAATGCCATTTTTAGTTTGAAGTGAGCTTCTAGATTTCGTAGGTTTTTAAGTAAACATATACAACAAAAAGCAGTTTTCCAGGTATGGGTTACCTTCCATTTTAAGAGACTTACATACTATATCACTCATCAGTAATTTATAATTAATTTTTATAATTAAAGCCAATCCTTCAAAACACAAGTTTAATAGAACACCCACACATTGGTTACTAGAGAATACAAATCTTAATCTTGACCTGTTGCACTTTCTACAATTTGGGCAGAAAGTGTAGAAATTGCTTCTCGGCTTAATCCAGCAGATTAACCAATATATCTCCAGGAATTATGGTTGTCCTAGCAAAGGTTTCTTTGATATGAGCCATTTATTCAACTTAGTGTAGGTATCCAAGCAACACACCTGTATCTGTATGTTTTGGGTTCTTTGTTTTTGTTTGTTTTGTTTTTTGTATTTAGACCAGATTCATAGTGGTTCTCCTGTTTTCAGCCTCCCAAGAGCTGGGATTACAGATGGGTGCCACCACACCCAGTGCCAGTTGCTTTCTCAGCATGCCCCGGGGGCAGGGCTGACACAGCATGCCAGGAATCAAACCCCAGTCCCTGCATCTGCCTAAGCAGGTGCTTTAATCTGCTGAGCTATCTGGCCAGCCATGCATCTATATGTATTGGCTAAAGAAAAAGTTAATGTACTTATCTAAATGAAATGGCAATGGGCTATGTTCTTAGCAGACCTTACCACTGAAGAAATCTTTAAAACCCAAACAATGAGATGACTCTGCCTGAAAAACTGTCACTATCATTTCCAGCAAGAATCCACTTGTCTATGAGACCCTGAGGAGTGAAAGCCTCTCACACCATTGCCTCTCACACCATTATTAAACTGGGTCTTGGATCTTTGTGGTCTTCAGAAGCAAAGATGTGACGGCTGCCCATGACATCATTTTGCTTCTGAGTCCAAATGCAGAAGATGAACGCTTTCTGTGAACAATATGTTCGCTAACTGCAGTGGGGCCATGATGAAGCCTGTGGACCTTATTCCAACAACAGACTGTGGAGAGCCCCTAAAGTGTTTTCCACAAAGTAGTGACATGATTAGAGTTGCACTTATGAAAAAAAAAAAATCACTCAAAATGGGAAGCCCTGAAACAACATGGGATTCAAAGACAGAGAAGGCCATCAGAGTGCTAGTGTGGTCATGGTGAGGAGGACTGAGAATGGAAGCTATCAGTACTGGATAGACTGAACCAAAGGATGGGAGCAGATACCTACACCTGTCACACTTTTCCAGCATCACTGATGCACTCTTTTTGAAAGCCATGAAAAGGAAACTTGAGTGTGAGGCAGAGGGAAACACTATTTTCTGTTTTTTTGGTCATTATCCAATCAGAATCACTATCAGAGGAGAGAGAAGGCATTGTCCCTGAATAAACAGTGAAGAGGGAGAGTTCACTCGGACAACCAGAAGACATTGCTGAGAATAAGCACTGAAGAACATAAGAGTGGATCCTAGAAGAATGTCAACTACACCACAAGGAGACCCAGAGTTAGGCTGGCAATTCTTAGACCTACAGGAAGAACAGAAGTGGAGATAACTTTTGTTCTATCCAGTGATGCTCTAGACTGAAAGACTCACTGGGAAAGATAAGGAGAGCAGAGAGAATGGGCAAGATCAAAATGAGATCTAATCCAGGACAAAGTGAAGATTCCAGACATTAAATTCTCCTCTTCTGAATCAGAAATATGGGTGCTTTAAGAGACTGCAAACTTTTCAAACTGAAACCAATTGAAGTTTATATCATATGTATTATAAAACAATTCAAAGCAGGATTCTATCTAATAGTGAGTCCCCCTAGTCCAGTAAAGTCATGAAACTTTTTAAAATGAGATTTCTAGCTCTACTGCATTAAGATGTCTGTGTGGCAATAAATTTTTCATTCATCTAACAAATATTTATTAAATACCTATCATGGCCCATGAATTACATCTAGGTATTATGTAAAACACTATGAATGAAAAGATGAATAACAAATAATTCAAAAGTCATCTCAAAAAGGAGGGAAACATTTGGGTAATCAGATGAATATAATAAAACATCAGAGGTAGGAAGGAAGTATATCTGGTGTGTCCTAGGAGCCTACAGAAAGAAGTCAATTCTACCTTTTGGTGGGGATGAGAAGCCATAAGGAGGGACCGGAAGAGGAGTCTCAGGCTGATCTGTAAAGGCTTAGCAGGCATTGGTCAGGGAGATGTAGAGCGGGACCTTCAGGCAAAAGGAGCCCTGTGATGAAAGATCTAAAACTGCTTCATTCATCTGGGAGTCCTTCATCGTAGCTGAACTGGAGCATGCTGCTGTAGAGAAAGGTGAAGAGCGAGACACCAAACATGGGAAAGGGGCTGGCTCATTGTCAGGCCTGTGAGGCCCTGTGCACCATGGAAAGGATTGTAGACCTTAATTTTACCGGTTCAAGCATGGAGAGCCACAGAGTGGTTTCAACAAACATGTTCACATGGTTAGAGTTGCATTTAAGAAAAATCATCCATTGACAGGTGTTGTTGTCAGGGGTTTTTATAAGGAGAACAGTACAGGACACATTTTATAATATTCATTTATAAGAAATCATCCAAGAATCATATACACAAGTGCAGGAAACCTATCCACACATGAAATACTAAAGACTCCAGCTGAGGGCCTGGATCCTAATGTCCTGCCTGAGTCCAGATGAAAACCTAGAGTTCATAGCAATGCCTCCCACAAGTCCAGCTGGAGACCTAAGGCCCAAAACAAAGTCTCATGCAGGCCTGCAGCACGGATCTCCACTGGAAAGGTCCAAAGGTCAGTGGTGGAAGCTAGGAAATCCATGCCAACAGGATGAAGGATCTGCACTAGCAGGTTGGGGGATCTGAACTGGAGCCAGGGAGCAATGCTCAAGGAACCAGAGCTCCCCCATAGGTACCACAGCCATCCTTAGCAACAGTGAGGTCCCAAGCTCCTCTAGTGATGAGGAAAGCTGAGTTCCTGTCAGGAAAGCCAATGCAACTAGCTTCTCCATGAGACATAGCAGTGTACCATCTTCCCCTCTAAAGCCAGGAAGCAATGCTCAAGATGAGGACCAAAGCTCCTCCAAAGTTCGTCAGGAAAGCCAGCATGACAAGATCCTCCAGCAGAACAGCCCAAGAGAACTAGCAGCCTCCATCAGCTCCAACAGCTTCTCTAATGGCGTTTCGGCAGCTTCTCCTACTCTGTCTTTTATGCTGCTGGCAACAAACCTCAGGTCGGCCTCCTGCGCCCAGCACCATGCTATTTAATTCAGCTGGGTTTAAGAAGTTGATCACCAATTAGCTATCCAGTACAACAGGAGATGAGAGAATGGAGACGCCAAACAGAGTGCGCTAAAGAGTACAGGCAGTCAGCGGCAATAACAGGCTTCCATGGGGAGGTGGGCAGACAAGTTATGAGGAGTTAAAGTGATTTGTTCACTGCCTAGATGAGAATATCAGGACAGAAGCGCACTTTTAGAATGACTCCCAAGTTTTTGGTCTTGGCAAGTAGAAAGACGGGGCGCTATTCTCAGAGACGGAAAAAAAGCAGGAGGGGTGAGTCTAGGGTCAAAGATATAATAGGTTCTTTTAGGGCTCATGAGTGATCCCCATGAAGATATCCAATTAGTAAGGTGTCTGAGTGGGAATTCTGAGCTGGAGATGCCCAGGGCAGCTATTTGTGATCATGAGGGGGAAAAAACTGGCCCTAGCACTGATGAGATTGATCAAGGAGAAGGGAAGGGTGGAAAGAGAGAAGTGGAATCCTGATGAACAGCCACACAAGCTGAGAAAGGAAGGCACTAAGAATAGAGATGGAAGGAGGCCCCAAGTAGAAGGTCATCACCCGAGTAAGTGCAGGGAGCCTAACCCACTTAGGGAATGGTGGGTCCAGCTGCTCATACTCCCCAGTGCAGTAGGCCTATCCAGGAGGCCTCTGATACCTCTTCTAGCCCAATGGGTCTCAGAATAGAAGCATAGAAGCTATTTTGCTGAAAGACTCCTGAAGCCCCATGAGACTTTCATGATTCTCTGGTAAAAGTCAGGCCCAGATTTGGATTTCTAAAGCATTACCCAGTGGAAATGGAGGCCTTGCTAAAATTCAGATAGGCTTTTTTCTGTTCCAGCGTCACTTGTGTAAGTAGAGCAGACAGGAACATTCATAAAGGAACCCTCATAATTTGAAAAATAAGTAATCTATATATACCTTGTCCATCCATAACCAAAGTTTTGCCAACAATCTCTAACCAATTTCCGAAAGTGATATAAAAACTACTGAAGAAAAGTGAAATCCTGACTCTTTTTTTTTAAATCAGTTCTTAACCATTTTTCTTTACCAGATCATACTAAATTTTTCCCTTGGCATTAAGATGCCCTCTAAAAAGTCTGTACAGTGTCGCTGGTTTGTTCTCACACTGAACAGCCAGTCACACTCTGTCTCAGTTCCCTCTCTATGTAAAGTTCAGTGTCTGATCAAGGTAACTGAAGGGATGGCTTTCATCTAACTTCCTGCCCCTCAGAATTGTCGAGTTTTCCCCACAAACAACAGAAAAACCAACAAGGTGGGAGTGGCTTGTCATTAGTCACTGCCTTTGCAATTAATACTATGAAAACCCTTCTTCTTGTACCACATCAGAAGGGAATATAATTTATTCTTTCTAAGCTTTCTGTTATCCGCTACTTTCAGTGAAAACTTAGTTCTCGGTTACTTGATTTCCCTCTTTTTTTTTTTTTTTTTTTTTTTTTTTTTTTTTTTTTTTTTTTTTTTTTTTTTTTTTTTGTCTTTTTGAGACAGGGTCTCACTATGTAGTTCAGGCTGGCCTTAAGCTCACTTTGTAGCTCAGGCTGGTCTCGAACTCACAGCAATCCTCCTGCCTCAGCCTCCCGAGTGCTGGGATTACAAGCATGCGCCACCACGCCTGGCTTGATTTCCCTCTTTCTTAAATGCCTTGTCACTACTGACTTGTTACAAAAGGCAGCACAGGCTGCCTCGAAGATGAAGCCTTCTAAGAATGGTCCCTGAAGATGCTGCATGCTGGCCCTGAATGGCAGAACTCAAGTAAGACGCTAGTGTTTCTGCCAGGATGATAGGAACCTTCCACACAGCCTCAGTGTGCACACATGCTTCTGCTGTGTTTGCCTCAAATCCTTCTTGTGTGTGTTTTAATAAAATACCACAGATGCTTATAAAGCCTCCTGGAACCCTTCCCAAACTTCTTCCCCTCTCTTGAGAAAGGTAAACACCATCCTTCACTCCATGTTTATTAGTCCCATGCATATTTATACATACAATGCAAATGTATTTCCGTAAACACGGTCCAATGTTGTTTTACTGGCTTGGGACGTCGTATAAATGTCATCCTACTCTATATTTCATTCTGCACACTACTCATTTCACTCAACTATGTTTATCCTTTTGGAAATATGTAGCTATTTTCCATGCATTTCTGCCACATGACTCCCCTAAAAGCAGTTTCCATTGCATTAATGTATCGTGTCTCAATTTTTTTCTTTTATTGAGACACTTACACTTTTCCTTTTGCCTATCCATTTCCTCTGCCTAGCCATCTTTTGCCAGGGACATTCTTGGGTGTGCTTCACACATTCCACGAGCACACAGACTGAAACAGACTTGCCGGGGTGTGAGATCGGTATGTTCCAGCATCCCAGAACCCAGACTCCAGCCGCCCGCGAGTCCTGCAGCAGCAGCAGCACATGGGCACAGAGTTTCTGTATGATAAAAATCAGCCCCACCCATCCGGGTCTGGGAAATACTCCACTGCCTTGGGGAATTGGAGTCAGGTTGCCTAAGTAGAATTTCTATTATCAAGATGAAGAGGAATCCAGGGCAAAACTGAATGAGAGCTACTCCAGAGCAAATAAAGAGTCCAACAGAGTGAGGTCCTGAATATGAAAGAGTAGGTCATTTTAAAAAGCAGGAAATGATATAAATGTAGGAAGATGACCTAATATAAAGTAAATTGCCTTTTCTTGGCAAAATACTTTGACGCCGAAAAAAATCAATGGAAATAATTTAGATACTGCAGTCTCCCCTAAAAGCAGCAAATCTGTCAAACTTTTTTGAATGCCAACAGCAGCTTGTACTCAGGTTAAACATCACCTGTAGATGATTCCTAGTGGCTCCTGGAAGAGTCCTTTAAAAGCCATCTCTGTGCGTATGAATTTACAGATGATAAACGTTTCTCATCCTTAAATCACCCGCTCAGTGCCTGGCACACATACTGTTGTTTTTTAAATATTATGAATGGAAGGCTTCTGGTGTGATTTCTAAAGATCTGGTAGCAATGGATGCCTCTTGGGAAAAGTCAGAGAATCTGGGACACAAGAGGAAAGGGTGAAAGGTAAGCTAGACCAAAATGCTCCAACAATTTTTAAGTAACACTGAGATTCCACCCCATCAGAGCACAGGTACCTCTCTAAGATCAGCTTAGGATCCCACATCCGCTTTTCTGCAAAATCTGCCCTGATGGCTCTGAAATGGAACCTCCACCTGCGACCACAACACCAAAATCTCTTACAGATCAACCAGGGGCTGGTATTCGTCAGTTTACTCCCATTTCTCTTTTTTTCTTTCCTTTCGAAGACAGAAATTATGGATTTGGCTCCAGATCCTCTGCCCCGAATAATACACCTGGCATATTTGCTGACCAGTCGACGTGCACAGAATAAGAACAGTGAAACATTCATCATTTGGTGATTTTTACATGACTGAAGGAATTTACTCATTACTTCTACATGTTTTATATATTGGTATTCCTTAAAAGTTCTGTTTAAAGCTGAAGGTACAGCTTGGTGGTACAGTGTTTGCCTAGCATGCCTGAGGCCTGGGTTCAATCAACGTCACCATCACCACCACCACTCCCCCAAAAAAAATTATTCAGGAAAAAAAATCCAATGCTCAAAAATGTTTCAATGGGAGCCCTCAGAGGACAAGAATCTTGTCTGTTGAATCAGCCTGTGTATCCCAAGCATACTCTGCCTACTGTCTGGCACACAGTAGGTGCTTAATAAATGCGCTGAATGATTGGAGAGCCTTGGCTACAAAGCATTTTATACATCTAGCAGAATCCAATTCCTTTCTCAATTAGCTTTTAAATTTCTTTTGTCATTTTTTTACATTTGGGGAACCATAGTTCCCATCTTACATGTTCTCCATGTGTTAAAGGCTTGGTTCTCAGCTCCTGGTGCGATGGAACCTTTAGGAGGCAGGAGCTAGTGGAGGACTGTCAGGGCATGGCGGTGTGGGATCAGTGGAGAGGCTGGGCATCCAGCCCTCCTGTTCCTCTCTTCTTGGCTTCTTGAGCTCCACAGGATCAGGGATGAGCCGTTTCCTCTGGCCCACGCACCCACCAGGATTTGCTAACCACCACAAAAAAGCAAAACAGCTGGAAGCCTCAAGGAGCCTCTCTTCTATGAAGCTGGTTACTTACCATGCTTTGTGTCAGTAGCAAAAAGCTGGTTAACACAGAGGGAAACACGTATAACACAAAATATTCCATTTTAATCATTTTCAGTGTATAGTTCAGTGGCATTGAGTACGTTCACATTGTTGTGCACACATTACCTTTCTCTACTAGGTTTTAAATTTTTAACCACAATCTGCAAACTGTTAACTCAAGTCATTATAAAGAGAAAAGGTTCACTTTTTATTACATGATTGTATGATGGTAAGAAATTAGCCTCTTGACCTATTACAAATTAGCACCTAGAGATGATTCCTTTAGAAATATCTCTCTCTCTCTCTCTCTCTCTCTCTCTCTCCCTCTCTCTCTCCCCCCCATCTTGTTTTCTTGCTATCTTCCTGCCTTTCCCTATTCCTCTGTTCCTCACTTGGCACCCTCTCTCAGTCATGTACCTCTAGCACGTAGACTGACCTTTCTCATCGCATAGTACAACTGGCTTGGAGCTTTTAGAATCAAAGTTACCGTGTAACTGTGGGAAAATAAAATTCCTTGTAAAAATATAATGCACACTATCATCCGGGCCCTGTAGTGCTTGCCAGTAGCCTACTCTGGAGACTGTGGCAGGAGGATTTGGAATACAAGATCAGCCTGAGAAACATAGTGAAACAAAACAGAAATAAAAAGTACCGGTCATATAGCTAAGCAGTAGAATATCCCCAGGACCAAATTATATAAATATTTTCTCTTAAACAGGAGCCATCCACTGAAGACAAGGAAGAACTTTCCCTCTGTTCAACCACTGAATCATACACTTCATCCTCTCTCTGTGTAGTATGGGACAGCAAGTGACAAAAGTATCTCTATCTAAATACACATTTATGACTGTAATGTCTCACACCTGACATGGATGTGATCTGTCTGTCGTCTGTCTGTCTGTCTGTCTGTGAGGGAAACATCAAGCTGACCACACCATGTTAAGCATTCTGCCTGAAGGCCTAGGATTGTCTACTAATAGCAGAGAAGAAGAAAAAAAAAGTTTTTTTGTTTTTTTTTTTTTTTGGCAGAACCGGGGTTGAACTCAGGCTCTTGTGCTTGCCAGGGAAGTACTTATTCCACTGAGCCATCTCCCCAGCCCCAGAGAATATTTTTAACTGACAATCCAAAGTGGAATGTACAGAATCACTCCTCTAATTGATCCTTACCAACCCTACCGTAAAGGAATAAATAAAGCAACCTTTTGGAACAGAAGTGAGGCTGTTGGCTTTGCTGACTCAATAGAAACAGCTCCTCCTGGCACTGCCTGACTCGTGGATTGCTGGTCCAGTTGGTACAGATGCGGTGCTTGGGGCAGAGCCTCATCTACTCACACGTGACAACCACTTTGGGAGCTGCGCCAGGGTGAAAGCTCCTCAGGCCAAGAACTGAGTGTGGCTCCTTCTTCTCTCTATCCCCAGCACCTACAAAGAAGGTAGGTGCTGGCCCCGACCATGCACCTGACCCCTTTCCTGATTTTAGTTCTCCCCAAGTAGTTGGGCTTAGGATGTTGACAAGAAGTATGACCGACTGTGTTTACTCAATACATAGCGGAACAACTTGAACCTTTATGTACAAAAATGAGTGCCACATACAGAAGACCATCACTGTTTGCCTGAGTTTTTCTGTGAGTCTCTATAGGTTTAAGAGTTTAATCCAGGGCCAATGAGATAGCTCTGTGGACTAAGCACCTGCTTAGGCAAGTATAGGGATGAGGGTTCAATCCCCAGCACAACAGGCCATGCCGGCCCCAACCCCAGGTGCACTGAGCCAGCCACCAAGACCAGGCATGGTGCTGTACACCTGTAATCCCAGCGCTCGGAAGGCTGAAAACAGGAGAATCACTGCAAGTCCGAGCTATGTAGTGAGACCCTATACCAAATACATTAACTTAAAAAAAAGTTTTATCCAATCAGCAAATAGTTTTTCTTGACCCACTATGAGCAGCCACCCATACATGTTGTAATTAAACAGTTCTCGTCTTCCAGGAATGTGAAAAACTTTCCAGTCTCAGTAAGGCTTACCCCTCTGTTCTCACAGGACCCAAAGCCTCCTTATAAAAGGAAAACTAACGTAACTATTTTTGCCTTTACTTGTTCTCCCCTTTTGTTTTTTGTTTTTGGTTGTTGTTTTATTGGGAGGTTGGGGAGGTTGTTCTGTTTTTGTTTTGTATTTTTAGGGAAGGGTCTACAGGGTGTTCAGGGTCTCAGGACTACACCAGACCCATAGCGATCCACCTGTTTACAGCCTCCCAAGAGCTGGGATTACAGGCATGCATCACCATGCCCAGTCTTCCCCTTCTGTGTTTCTAAATGCAAACACACCTCATGATACCCACTACCACATGCTGTATCATACATAGATTAGACTACTCCCTAATATTTTTATTTCATAGACTTTTCTGTATGTGTCTCTTACCCCTTGCCCAGAATGTCAGCTTCTCTTGACATGCAGCCCTCAGGCCCTCAATAAGCTTTTATTGAGTGAATGTTTATTAAAGGGTATGACAGGGGCCAGCCAAATAGCTCAGCAGATTAATGTGTCTGCAAGCAGGCCCAGGGGCCCGGGGTTTGATCCCCAGGCCTGCTGTGCCAGCCCCACCCCCTGGACGCACTGAGACACCAGTTGAGATTGGGCATGCTGGCACACACCTGTAATCCTAGCTCTTGGGAGGCTGTAAACAGGGGAATCGCTACGAGTCCGATCTAGTAGAACAGGGTAATCGCTACAAGTCCGATCTAGTAGGGAGCCCCTGAACACCCTATTCCCTTCCCTAAAATACAAAGAATTTAAATTTAAATTTTAAAAAAGGGTATGATTATGTCATCTGTATCTTTAAAACTTCATCTACTGCACTGACCACAGTAAATGTCCAAAATTCACAGGGCAAACATCATAGCTTTTCTGAGTGGGTCTCAAAATAAGCTCTATGAGTTAACTCAATTACCATTATTGAGAATTCAGATTCCAAAAGTATTGCTTCCTTTGTTTTCCAATTTGGGACTCAACATATAAATCTCTTCCTTACCCCAGCCTTGCCCTGATAGATTCCCTCAGACAGCTGAGGTGGGATGGCTCCCAGACCTGAAGCCAAAATTCAATCCCTGATGACCTTCACCTACCCATGTTAAGATCTGACAAGTTATTTGACATTTGTGTGCCTCCGCTCCCTCCACTATAAGTTGGGAAATAAAAATAATATGAAGAATGTCCCCCTTGGGGGCTTACAATGAACAAGTTCACGAACGTGTGCAAAACTTTCAGAAGAATATCTGGCATCGTGCTTGGCTAATAATATTAATCCCTTTCTCATCCAGTAACTTTGCAAGTTGTTTTTAATGGAGAGGGAAGGAAGGGAACAGCGGAGAGCATGGGAGAATTCTGCGAGTCAATGATGAAAAATTAATCAAATACAGATTTAGCATGAACTAAAACCTTATGCCCAAAACAGTCAAGAAGAAAAGCTTCTGAAAGAATTGGCTGTAACAATATCCTTAAATTTAAACCCAAATTACCATGCAACTACCCTCTCCTGAAACAAGGCATGTGCGTGTTCTCTGTGGAGGCCGTAGACTTCCCCAAGTGATGTCCAAAGACCTTCCTCGGACCATGGGAACAATCAGTGTAATCTTCACTGTCCAATCCAACAGCCAATAAATAGCCACATGTGCCTAGTAAGTATCTGTAATGTGGCCAACACAGCTAACAAAAACTAATTTCTGGATTTTACTTAATTTTGGATATTTTAAGCTTAAGCAGCCTATTGGGCAGCACTCTGTAGGGGATTAGGTGAGGATAGGTCCTCACCTGCTCTTCTCTCTCAACCCAGAACTCCATGGTCGTCCTTTGTAGTGAGACAACCTCTCTGCCCACCCACCTCCAAACTCATCAAAATGTTGCTCAGATCTCATTTTCACCAGACAACCTTTCCTAACTTCCTGAGCTCACCCCAGTACTGACATAGGCTACCTCCTGCCTCAGCATCTTGTAGTTGTAATTCATTCTCTTGACACTAATTCTACAAGAATTTAGACAGCTAGGTCCTCCCTGTTCCTTCACCCTATAGATGTATGCTCCTCCATTACATAATACATGTGCAGTTTGCATTATTGATTCTTAAATATACAGAATGTTGAAATAGTTTGCAGAGTGTTGCCAACCATGCTACAATTACAGAAATTCTTTGGGCCAATGTCAACTTTAAAGCAAATTTTCAAGTATAAAAAAATTATTAGGCTATTAGTTAAGCCTCTCTCCATCCCTAAGCTTATTAATGTAACAGGTCAGTGCAAACAAAAGAATATAAATGTTCCCTGGAGCAAAATATTTTTCAATTAATTAATTAATTATTGGGTACAGGGTCTAGCTACACAGCTCAGACTTATAATGATCTTCCTGTCTCAGCCTACCCAGCACTGGGATTACAGGGATGTGCCACCACACCTGATTTTGGTGATCGGCACAATATGCCCAGACTTCTGGGGCCAGCATGGGATGTGGTACCAGGGATCAAACCTGTGTCCTTGTGTTTTCCACACAGTTGCTTAGATCACTGAGCTATCTCCCCAGCTTCCCGAAGCAAAATCTTACTTAGAGATACCCTTCTTTTTTTTTTTTTTTAATGTCTTTTTGAGACAGGGTCTCACTATGCAGTTCAGGCTGTCCTTCAGCTCACTTTGTAGCTCAAGCCGGTCTTGAACTCACAACAATCCTCCTGCCTCAGCCTCCCAAGTGCTGGGATTACAGGCATGTGCCACCATGCTCGGCAGAGAGAGATACCCTTCTTAAGGAATTTAGTCTGTCCCTAGGACCACAGTGGCTTTTCAGGGAGACAGGGATGAGGCTGAGATGCAAGAAGAGAAGAGGACTCATTGAAGACTCTTCATGGACACAGAAGTCACCTGGGAATTGGGATCAATCTCTCTTTGCTGTACCCCCTACCCACTGTTATCTCCAAAAAGAAAATAAAATCCTATCTGATGTGAAAAATAATGGCTCTGGGTGATGTGGGTCTGTTCAGTCACATACATTACCAAAAAAAGAAGTGTATGCGGTGGGGAGATGGCTCAGTAGAATAAGCACTTCCCTGGCAAGTGTAAGGGTCTGAGTTCAATCCCTAGTTTTACCAAAAAAAAAAAAGTGTATGTTCCCCTTATTCATTGAAAAAGCCTTAGCTTGAGAAACCTTCTTTCCTTCCTTCCTTCCTAGTATTTAGCATCTGTTGCAATACTAACCTGACCTAATCACCACACTTATTCGTTTTTTTAAATCATAATTTTCCAACTAATCTGTTTATCTGAATTCCACTCATGTATTCCTGTAATCAGAATTAGTTCTTGAAGGATATATTTCCTTAAACTTAATTTTTATATTTGTAAAATATCAATATCTGGTGAGTGAATTTCGTAAGTGTTGTCTTTCCTGTCTTCCAGGAACTTGCAGTTCAGTCATGCAAACAAACAAATACACAGTGACCAGAAATCCTTGTGAGTGCAGCCACGGCAATGAAGCATTGAATAACATGCATTTAAGAAAGAGCACGAATCTCTTTAGATTCACGGATTCCCCTTGGACTTAATCTGCAAATCAGATATAGATACGACTTTCATTATTAACATGATGATTTTATTTTTAAATGCACAGGCTGCACTCTCGAATGTAATAAACATTGATTTGACAAATGACTGAGTTCCTTGGAGCTGTATGATCATTTACATAAATCTCTCATTTTTCCATAACATCAACAGATTATTTTTTTAATGAGTTTGGTACAGGGTCTCACTATGTAGCTCAGACTCATGGTGATCCTCCTGTTTTCAGCCTCCCCCGCACTGGGAATACAGGCCTGCACCCCCACGCCAGCTCAGCATGCCCCGGGGTCGGAGCTGGTGTGGCATGTGGTGCTGTGGATGGATCCTGATCCATGAACTTCCCTAAGCAGGAGCTTAGTCCACTGAGCTATCTCGCTGGCCCTGATAGATTTTAAATAATCTTTTTTCTGGTTTTTCTTACTCATCACACAAAATATATCTTTCTTCTTTCTCCCTTTATTCCTTCCTTCTTTCTTGCTTGCTTCCTTCCTTTCTTCCTTCCTTCCTTTCATTTGTTCTTTAGTGATGCAGTTTGAACCCAGGATCTTTGTGCTGAGATATATCCTCAGCCCCATTTTTTTTTTCCACTTTACCCAAAGGTCTTACAAAGTCACTAAATTGGCCCAGCAGGGCTCAAACACACTGTCCTCCTGCCTCAGCCTCTCAGAGTGCTGAGGTTACAGGCCTACACCACCAATCTTGGGTTCCTAGATTTTTAATAGAAGGTAATGTTTCAAAGGCAAAGGTCTAAAATATTTTTGAGGCCTATGAATAATGTATGACAAATATCTTTGCATATGATATCCTAAATTTAAGTACAGAAATATCAATTTCTTTTTTTAACTTCCACATAAAATCTGCTTGGAAGAACAGTAATTAAATCCAGAAATTATGTTCTATATATTATTGGAATTGCCTGAGAATTCTATTAATATAAGATACAACTTATTTCCAAAATGTGTATAATAATGCTTGCGAAAAGGAGATCCAGTTTTTTAGGATTATGTTTTGAGGTTAAAAATTGAGATACTGACCTTAAGTCTCGAGATTTGTACAGCTGGCACGCCATCTATCTCAATAATACCTAACAAGAATGTCAAATGGACAGAACCAGCCATGGTAAGCGGGTGTTTGCAGCTGACAGTGATTGCTATATTTGGGGTGATGGGGAACTGGGCTTTCCATTAGTCCAAGTGAAATACAATGCCCTGCCAACTCAAGGTATCAGTGTATTCAATCCCCCTGCTGTGCGTGTCCATTTTCTGTTGCTGCAATTAAAAATCAGTCGATACAAAGTCAAAATGTTGTACATTCTTCCCCTATCCCTTTCCCTGTCACTGTTTCCAGCCTTGCCGGAAGAACATGTCACTATGGTAACCAATCCCTTTGGTGCACACACCAAGTCAACCTTTCTAGCAGACTGCCAAGCAGAGTAACAGAATCAGAGCCCTGGATGGAGCCACCAGAAGCCATCAGTTCCCTACCACTTTCTCTCTGTGGGTCAACCAATTTGAGACAGGGTGCCTATCTTGTTCTAGGAGGTGGTCTAGGAAGAAAAGTCAAGAATGTCCTTCAGAAAGCCCTGCCAGGGCTTGCCAGTCATTACTGATATGAATTTTCCCCACTTTTCAGTGAACTTCCTGCCATTTCCATTTTAAAGAAAGCAGAAAATGATGGCTAAAATAACACTTTATAGAGCTTCAAACTGTTACAGTCTCCCCTTGTCAAAAAAAAAAATTTCCTCTTGTTTTCCTACTTCTCAGTTGAACCCTAAGCTGCTCTATTCTGAAGTCCCCCCCCAATATCCTGCACATCTTTATAAAGTTATAGAGCTCCAAATGGATCACCCCACCCTAATAAAAGCCTTGTCATAAAGCAAATGGGATATTTGCAGCATAAACACACTCGTAACTAATTCAGCTGAAATCCCTAGTCATCCTAAAGAAGCTACAAGACAAACCTCAGATGGATACTATCTCCACAGGAAGTAGCCTCCTCGACCACACATACTGCTTGTCATTCTTAAACAAGTGACTTTTTTTTCAAATTAACTTTCTTTCTGATCAATCCTAAATCAAAGAGCATCAGTTCTCACAAGCATTATTTTAAAGCATCAGCAAACCACACAGCAGCATAATAAGAGACAATAAGAATTGCTTTATGTCTCAGCCCCAAAGCATTTTGCAAATAATAACATCATTGTCACTTGGCTTCACTCCTTAATAGTCAAAGAGAATGACAGAAAGTGAGACTCCTTGCATCTGCACATCTCCCCAGGGTGCAACCACCATGGACGAGAACATATTCTTTTTCTCCAAGCAATATTAACACACATCACATCCAGTGTTTCAGCAGGCTGATGGAACAGGATAGTTGCTGACATACAAATCATGCAAGATTTACCAATTGCATCAAATAAGCAGAATTTAACGTTCAGCTTTGTATGCAATCATTCTAAAGTATCAAACACATTTTTATACTTAGTAAATGCAGCTTTTTCTGTTTTGGTAGACTTTTGGCGTTTTTTGTAAAGAGCTTCTAATAATTGGCATTTTGTCTCTGAAATGCCCACTTTGGTGTTACTTTCATCGCGCTTATTAGAACCTGCAGTTACCCACTGCACACCAGTCCCTTTTGTGACCACTTCTTCAAAGGACAAATAAAGAACTGTGATGTTAGCTACTGCCCAACAGGCTTGGAGCTGCGCGGCGCTGGAGCTGTGATGCCTTCAGCACACCTGGGCTAGAGCAGCATCCGGAGATGTTTTGCTTTGAGCAAGGCCTCTGGGAGATGTGCCCTTGGTCCGATCAGTTCAGTTTCTAAAACAAAATTAAAATTCGTAAGCTGCTATCCCAGACACATCACTCTTAAAGGGCTTCCTCGTAAGCACGCAGCCTTACGCTGTACACTCCCTTCTCTGAAACTGCTGAGAAATTATCCTGGATAAGAACCCTGGACGAGGAGATTTCAGACGAATCTGGATAATAGACAGGACCAAGACTAGAGGCCGGCAGAGAGTACAGCCTCCAGCACACTCTGTTAGCAGGGTCGGGAGGCCCAGCCAGGAAAGCTGCACCACCTGAAGCCGGGATTTGGGACAGCCAGGGGGAGGAGGCCGAGGGGCTGCGGGGCCTACCAGAGGCACCCGGCCCTCCGCAGCGCCACGCCTCGCTCTTACCTTTCCGAATGAGGGCGGCGATCTCGGGATCGAAGCCCTGCCGGTGGCACTTCCTCCAGAGGCCCATGTTGGTGGAGTTGTACTGCCGGCTGCACTCGTCCGCCGGGCTCAAGGCGAAGAGCTGCCGGCGATTCCGGGCTCGAAGGAGTTTGCCCTCCCAGCGGTCCAGTCGCGAGCGGCTGGCCCGGAGCGGCAAGTTGTTGTTGTTGTTGTAAATGAAGCCGGGGTCCACCCGGCGGGTGTTGAAGGCCTTGCACCTGTCCCTGTGCTTCCTGGCGTCCGTCTCGTACCAGTGGTCCGAGCAGATGGCCACGGCCAGCATGCCGAGGGCGCAGAGCGCTAGCGAGAGGCCCGTGTAGAGCAGCAACCTTCCGGCAGCCATGCCTCCGCCTCGCCTACACCTTGGGCATGACCCGCCGCGGCTCGCCTTCCTCCGCGCGCCCGCCCGGGACCAAGCGGCGGCGCCGAGCTGGGGGTGGGGACAGCGACAGCAGGGGACTCGGCCTGGGGGCTGCGGGGACGGCGGCGGGCGGCCTAAAAAGTTCTGACCCGACTCGCGGGCATCCTCCGAGGCGGGCGTAGCCGCTGGCAGCGGCGGACTCCACGCGGCGGCTTCCCGCCCCCTCCCCGTCCCGCAGGGGGCGGCTGCTCGGAACCCGCGGCCTCCGCTCGCAGCCGGGCCCCGGAAACCCCAGCCCGAGCGTCCCCGGCTGCAGTGCAGCTCTCTGCAGATTCTTTGCGCGGCGAAGGGGCCGGGGATCTAGGGCCGAGGCGGTGCGATCAGGGGCAGCCGCTCGAGGGCACCCGCGCCGCGGCCCGCGGGCGAGGAGGACCGCCAGGTGCCCGCGCCGGCCGCTCCGAGTCCCGCCGGGTCCACCTCTGGGGTCTCTCGCCTGTCCGGCGTGCAAGCGGAGCGCCGAGATGTGCGCCCAAAAGCGACCTTCCTTCCCGGGTCGGGTCTTCTCTAGGTTTCCGTCCTCGGCTCCCCGGCAGGTCCCTCGCCGGCCCACGCGGGACTCAGCGGCGGGCTGCCCGCGGACACGCGGTCTCTGCCCACCGTTCCCCGCGAGCTCGCAGGCTGCCGGCCTCCGGCCTCGCCATTCAGGCGGACGGCGCGGACACCCGGGCGGCGCTACGGGACGAGTCCTGGCCCCGGGTTGGCGAAGATCGGGCGACCGCAGACGGGCGCGAGGGGCGGGCTGCGCAGAGGAGCGCGCACCGGGCAGGGCGCGCGGGGCTGGGCGCCTTCAACACCATGGACAGGGCGCGCGGTCGCCTCGCGCGGCTGGTCCCCCGGGCGTCACGCCGCGCTCCCGGGCGCCTCCTTCCCGGAGTATCCACCCCGCTCCGTTTCTGCTTCACTTCATGAGGCTCCCTGCAGCCTGGAAGCGCGTAGTCCTCCTGCCCAGAAAACGCTGCGGGAAGGGAGGAAACCCGGGTCCCCGCTACTCCAAGACCCGCCCCCTTCTCCGGCCACCCGAGCCAGGCGCTCTATCGCCGGGTCTGCTTTGCCTGGCCGGGGTCAGCCGCTCTGCGATTGCACCATTTTCTTCGCGGCCCGCCCGGGTGCCGAGACGCCGGCGCCCTGGGCAGCACCGCGCTGCGAATCCGGTCCCAGCCTCAGAGTCTGGCGATCAGGCTCCCGGCACGCGACGTGGCCGAGGTGAAAGGAGCGAGGGTGGGGGAGGGAGCAGGGTGGTTCGGCTTCCACTCCCAGCCTCTAGGCGCGGCGGCTCTGAGGCCTCGCTGATCTGCGGGTGCCCGGGAGAGGTGAGAGCCCAGGCTGTGCCCCAGGAGCTGGAGAAGTCGCCTCTCCAGGTGCAGGCGCTGGAGAAGCCACTGCCGCGCTCGCTCACTCGGGCGCCCAGCGCTGCAGCCTTGGCTAAAACCCACCGACGAGAACACGGAGCGCGCGGCCAAAAGCTAGTGATGTCATCCGTGCAACGTGAGCCTCATCTCTTATTTTTCTAGCCTTCTTAAAGATAAACCGCACCATTTCCCAGGCACGAAATGTCTCAGCCTTATTCTCTGACCAGGCAAGTCAATGGTGTCTAGGTAAGGTATGTGTCCAACCACATCCATATTTATGCACATATACATATATGTGGCATGTAGCATGTTTACATGTATTCTTATACATCAAGGGATGGTACCTACATCCGTTTCTTCGGAGCCATGAAAAACTTCCTCCAATCCACCACAGAGCTTTAAAGAAAAGACTGCTGATTGCAGAGTGAGCTATTACCGGAGCTGAGTGACCCCCGTTTTCCGTTGCTAGTGTCTTGGGGTGCATTTCATCTACACACACACACACACACACACACACACACCACGCAAAGCCACAGGCACTGCCTTGCTTGCTATAAGGTTTTCCGCCCAGGGCTGATAGGGAAGTGACCGCGGGGTTCATGGGCAGCCTCGACCCTCACCCACATCCACCTTCCTTCGCCCACAAAAGGAAAAGAAGAAAGAAACGGCCGATCCTTTCAAGATCGCAAGTAGAAAAACTGAATGGAGGAGTAAGGACAGTTAGACGTTTTGAAACGTTGGGGCTTTGCACTTTTGGAAGGAGCAGTCAGGTGAAAGACATCCCCGTACACATCTGTCCTTCTACACAGGTGGCTGCTCGATTTGGGCTCTGCAGGACCTCAGACCTGGCATGAATGGGCCTCGGGCGACCCGCTGCGTGCCCACCCCCACCCCGCCTCCTGTCTCCCTCACAAGAAGCAGCCCCGCAAAGGAGGATGCCTCCCTCCCGGCTGCAATACTGGGCGCTCGCTCAAACGGTCACCCTGCTTTGTTCCCCTGTCTGCCGAGTCGGGGTTGCTCAATGCCTGATAAAGAGCTGCCCCGGAGACAGAGTGCCAGGCACCGCGTTGCAGCACGGGGCTTCCAGAGCTCACCTCCTCCATGTTCTTTTTGTCTTTTTTTTTTTTTTTTTTTTTTTTTTTTTTTTTTTTTTTTTTTTTTTTCTTTTTCTCCCTCTCCTTCCTGCATTTTGAAAATTCAAACAAGGCGTTTCAGTGCCATCTAGTGGGGGAGGGGCGCGCCTCGCTTTCCGCCCCCTGTTTTCAGCCAAGGAATGACAGGAAGGGACAGCAAGCAGTGCCCGCTGGGGGATCAGGTGCCTGGCCAGTTAAGGGATGCAGACACGTGGCCTGGGCCAAAATCCCCACTCCAGGCTTTTCCAGTATGTTTCAGCCGAGCGGAGCTTGGGCCACAGTCTCACTTCTGGCCTTCTTGTCTACCACCAATTGTCCCTCTTCCACCCTTGAGAACAGGGGAACAGCGCAAACTCTTCAAACTCATGCACACGTCTTCAGATTTCGGGAAGTATTTTTTTCCTTAAGGCCCAGAGCACTTTTAGGCTCCTAGGGCACCTGTATGTGGTAACAAGAGAGAAGCAGAGGGATGAGACACCAACCACAAGGCACCGCCAGCATTAGCATCTCCTAGTTCCTAGCCCTCTCGCCTCCTTAGAATCAGCTCCTGCACCTTTGGCAGCGGAAGTTGGGCCCATTCCCAACGATGCACCAGTTTCTCTGTCCTTGCCCCCTCCCCCCCCCCCCCCCCCCCCCCCCCCCCCCCCCCCCCCCCCGCCCCGGCCACTCTGCTCTTGCTCCTACTGTTTAACTCTTCTCCCTGGGCCTTTCCTAGGCCTGCTTCCCCATGCCCCTGTGTCTCAGGTCCTGCATGGAAAAGGGACCTCTGTGAGATACAGACCTCCTGTTCTTGGAACGCCATTAACATTCCATTTTGACATTTTTATCCCTGAAATCCCGAGCATCCTGTGAAAGATAGTGACAAGAGGCTTCCTCTGAAGTGCAGCTTTCTACTATTTGGCAATACTCCTAGTCCTCTGGTCTCAGTGGAGTCTTCTAGGTTTATCTAGGCCATGACTATCTTTTATTGAGTGGGCTATGTTTCTTCTTCTTCTTCTTCTTCTTCTTCTTCTTCTTCTTCTTCTTCTTCTTCTTCTTCTTCTTCTTCTTCTTCTTCTTCTTCTTCTTCTTCCAGTTCTTTCCACCTTGTTAGGTACAGCAGCACCATCTTGTATCTCCAGGCTATTCTTCTCCACTCCCAACATTGTCCTAAGGTTGTAAAAATCTCAAAATCAGGAGGGACTTTGGAGCCAACCACACAGCAATGCACTTGAACATTTGTGCAGGGCATCTGCACAATGCACAGACCATTTCTCCAAAAGAGAAGAACACATCAGCTTGCACATTCGAAGGGATGCAGAAGTTACTCTAACAGCAGCCCACTCCACTATTGGACAGAGTAGGTGATGGCACAGTTCTGCTAGGTCTCTGTAACACTTACCCATTAGCCTTTGCCTTTGCATCCTAGAGATCTACAGGTGGTATCTGACTCACCTTCCATACGATTGGCCTTCTCATACTTGACATCAGCCATCACGAAGCTGTCTCTCCTCCCATGTCTAAAAGCCTTTGTTCATCCCTTCTCTATGTTAACTAGCACTTTTCTGATTTCTGATACCTTCTGATCGTGGGTGCTCCTTACAGGTAACACCCCCTCCATTTAACAGAGTTGTGAGCCTATAAGAAAGAAAGTTGGCCAGTTATGATTTCACCTGATCCATGTAGTGTTCTAATGACCCTCACTTCCTTTGCCAGAAGCTCACAACTCATCTTCTCATGCTGTCTTGGTCTTGCCCCCCAAGTAGCATGCAGTTCACTGATTGCTGGTCCATGAAATCTACATCTTTTTATGTGCACCCATGTTTATAGCAGTGCAACTCATCATAGCTAAATCTTGGAAGCAACCCAAATGCCCATCAACTGAGGAATGGATTTTAAAAAGGTGGTATGTTTATACAATGGAATATTACTCAGCTATAAAGAAAGATAAACCCAAGGCTTTTACTGGTAAATGAATGAAGCTAGAGAGCATGCTCCTAAGGGAAGTAAATCAGACCCACATGTGTAAACATTGTGTCATTTCCCTAGTGTAAGAACGTTAATGAATAAATAAAATCTGAAAGATTCAACACATCCCGTGAAAGGAAAAAAATGGTT
>PVKA01017879.1:0-44950 GCA_004027165.1 Ctenomys sociabilis | reverse complement strand
TTTTTTTTTTTTTTTTTTTTTTTTTTTTTTTTTTTTTTTTTTTGTCTTTTTGAGACAGGGTCTCACTATGCAGTTCAGGCTGGCCTTAAGCTCACTTTGTAGCTCAGGCTGGTCTCGAACTCACAACAATCCTCCTGCCTCAGCCTCCCGAGTGCTGGGATTATAAGCATGCGCCACCACGCCCGGCTGATACTATTGTCAAGACAATCAACTTTGAATAGTGAATACTTTTCACTAATGACTTTACAGGTGTTACAATCTATCATGTCCAAAGTTCTCTTTTAATATGGTCGGATCCTTATATTTTGTTGAGAAACAGTGAACGAAAGTAAGTTAATAAATATTCTTTATGTTTTGGTCATTTAATGGCCAAAACTGATGGGAAATGCCATACTATTTAAATCTTTACACATCACTCGCTTTAAGTGACAGAAAGTAATATCCACTATTTCATGACTTGAAGCCTTGTAGTAAATGACTAGGAAAGCCCAGATTTTTCTCTAAGTTTTTGCATCGGAATCTTTGCCTTGGTGCTGACTGAATTTTTTCTACTGACAGAATGAAGGGAATCCAACAAAATGACTGATCAGCAATGAAATCTGTGACGTGGTTTCCTGAGATTCAGCTGAGATTTATGGCTCCACACTAAGAGATACCACAATGCAGAAATGTTGGGCAAGAAATAAAACTATATTTTCTGCTTTCTTACTCAACAGAGCACAATTTCCATTTATTCACACTGTATTTCCTCACACAATATGTTCTGTACACCCAAGGTTATAAATTTGGAAATATTTATAGGCAAGGCTAGCACCGGTGTCATTTATACCTTGCTCGCACTTCACTGCTGCTCCTGAGAGCCACTCGTATCTGAGATGAATGGCTTACAACTGCGTACTGGCTTGGACCTGCTTCTGGTCAGGAAAAGGCCCTTCTTTGACTATAATCATCTTAATGACCCTAAAGCAAACATATCTCTGAACGTTTAAGTGTCCCCAGCTCTTGCTTCCTAGGTTTTATAGCTCCATTTTAAATTTAATATTGAGAGCTTTATCTCCCTTGATGTTTCTATGAAAATATTCTTTATATCTAAATTAAAATATTTTTTATACTACAATATCTAAAACTTTCAAGCTAAGGAACAGGGCAAAAATATAAACACCACGCTATTCTGAGTGGGTTCTAAATGTAGTTGAGTCCACAGCTATACCTGGAAATCTGGCCTGGACACCCCTGAGATGAACTTTGGATTAAGAAAGGACAGGGTATCTGGCCTTGAACTCTGGTAAAGGACATGCCCTTTCTTCCCATTTCACCCTGCGATCTTGTACAAGAGCTAGAAGACCACTTGGGCTGGATGGAACCTCTCAAAGTCGGAAAGAGACTTCTATGAGTGCAGGCCTTCCCCAGCAACTGTGTGCTTCCTCCCTGGGAACATGGTTCACACCTGTCCTTAAGCAGCCTTATGGCTGTGAGAGAAGTGTCGGTTTGAGCAGCTGCTCATGTTGTGTGAAAAAGCCACCAAAATGCTTACTGACTCGTTGGCTCCTAATCCAAAGGGACCTTAGCAGTCTGAAAGAGAGACATCCTGCCCACTGCTGTGCATCCTTCCAATTGCACTCCCATGGCGGAGGGCTATACTGGTTCCACTCACATAGTTAAGCCTCCTTGCCCTGCCAGCTCCTTCCAGAGAGCACATTAAGAGCCAGCTCTACTCGCTGAAGGGTGTCCTGGATCTCAGAAAAATCCTCCTCTTTGAGGCTTTGTATCCTCTGATGACAACAGCCCCAAACCTCACGCCCAGATCGCAAGCTCCATTTTATTCACTCCAGTGTCATTGCTTCTATGGGTTTAATTGATCTAAATTTCACACTGAAATGAAAACTTTCAATATTTATCTTTTTGTGCTTGTTAAGTTCATTTAGAAAACTGTTCTCCACTTCTATTCATGTAGTCAAAAATAGCAGAAGTCACCATTTTTAGGGGATAGATAGTGTTTCATAAATATGGGTCCTACCTTTCTTTATCCATCCAGCTGCTGATGGTGTGCAGCTTCCTTCAATAACTCAGCTATTATGACAAACTCCACAGTGGACATAGGACTTGAGACTTTTTTTCAACAAAATTATTTGAATTTCTTTTTATTTACTGGGAATCCAACTCACAACATTATACTTATGAAGGAGGTGCTATTGTGCCACTGAGCTACATCCCTAGCCCGGATCTGAGCACAAAAAGTTTTGGATCATATGGTAATTTTATTTCTTATTTTTTTTTTATTTTGAGAGAGTTTCGTACAATTTTCCATAAGACTTGGAAATTTACATTCCAATCAACAATTTATATTGTTTCTTTTGCTCAGATAAACTGCTCTTAATAGTGCTTATATTCCCCACCCAATCTTCTTTTACTTTAGCATTCTATTTAGTAGACTTTCCTCTTTGTTTCTTTCTCTTTCTTTCTCTCTCTCTTTCTTTCTCTCTCTCTCTCTCTTTCTTTCTCTTCCTTCCTTCCTTCCTTCCTTTTTTCAGTACTTTAGGGCAATGTCAACAAGGTGTTCAGGGTCTCACTGCTAGATCGGACTTGTAGTGATCTGCCTGTTTATAGCCTCCCAAGAGCTGGGATTGCAGGCGCTCAATCACCATCTTAGTATGCTTCTGGAACAGGGCCAGCATAGCAGGCCTGGCGTTGAACTCCTGGCCCCTGCACCTGCTCACAGGCACTGTAATCCACTGAGTTATTTGGCCAGCCATGTAATTTTCTTATGAGTGGAAAAAAGTTAGAAAAAACTAATGAGGATTTTTATGTCTTGATAATTCCATTCTCTATTATAAACTAAATTATAAAAAAACATGCTTTATGTTTTTCCATTGAGTTTAGTTATCGTGATAAAGTATTTTGTTAACTAAATTAGTCTCCAACTCTACTGAATGAATTAATAAGATTTTCCTAAGCATTCGAAATGGTGGCTTTGAGATTTTAGCTGCAGGGCTTTCCTGCTGACAGTGTCACTGGGATCTACAGTGACTTTCTTCAGTTCTCTTTAAAGTCACTAAAGGGACTGCCTTTTTTTTTAAACAGCAGGATACACTGAACATCTTGTTCACATGACAGTTTAGATATTTAGTTCACTGTACCACAGCTCCTGGTGGTTAACATTAATGTTAGCAATTGTAATTATACAAGACCTTGTAAACAGACATCAGTTCATTAAACTATTAAGAAGACTGGAAAAAACCATGAACTGCTCTACCCCAATCACTGGCAGGCTAATCTCCTTAAGCTAACAAATGGCAAGCTGAGAATCAGAGAACAGCTTCCACTTTTGCGGCCTTCTTGCGCTCACAGTAAAATCACGCAGAAGGCGCCGACGTTTCCCATTCGCTGCTTTCACACATACACCATTTCTTCCACTGTCAGAAGCGCCCTGTGCATGGACAGATGGACAGATGCTGGTGGACACGCTAGTCCACCACAGTGTCTGCATTGTGCCTTCATGTCCCCTGTTGGCGGGGTACGAGCTGCAGGTCTGGACAGATGGACACCGAGTTGTGTCCTCCCTTAGGGGCACGCACAGCATCATTCCGCTGCTCCCAGGAGCCTCTGGACTTCCTCTGTTCATGCTCGTCCTGAGCACTGGACGTCAACGGCCTTCCTACTACTTCTATAGCTTTGCTTTCTCCAGAAGGTAATATTTATTTTAATTTCCTCCTATGCTTTCATGGCTGTTAGCTTTTAGCTTTTAGGTATCTGGCTGTAGTGCATTTTCATGTACTCATTTTTCTAGCGAAGGTCACATTGGCTGGTCCAAGCATCAGAAAGTATGAACATAGTTTAAGTAAGTATCTGCGTGTCCTTTGTGTGGGAAAATTACTTCTCAGTGGCTATCAAAAGCCACAACTGAAAAGTGTGCTTAAGTTTATGTCACTTGGTGAATTGTTCATTGAAGTTGTTGACTAATTTAAGAATGTTTATTTTATGTTCTTACTGTTGAATTTAAATAATTAATATCTGTATCAGACATGTTATTTCCAAAGATTTTTCCCTACCTCTGTATCTCTCTTTACTCTTCATAGCATTTTCTTTTTTGTGAAGCAGAAATGTGAAATTTTAGTGAAACTTAGCAATCTTTTCATGAATCTCTTTTTAGTGTTTTATTTATGAGGTCATAATTAAATCCCAGGTCATTTAGATTTTGCTTTAGGTTATCATTTAGAAATTTTATAGACTTGAATTTATATTTCAGTACACAATGACCGGTTTTGATTTTAATTTTGTGCAACATTAAGGCCAAATTACTTATCTCTTTCTACTTCTATGTATTTCTTTTTCATTTTATTGCATTTTTTATTCTTGTCTTTTCTTTTCTTTTCCCTGTTTTTCTTTTTGTTAATATTTAGTACAGGATCTACAGGGTCTCACTTCACAGATTGGATTCTTATGTTTTCAGCCTCTCAAGCGCTGTTGTATTTCTTTTTATATATATTTCTTTTCCTTGTTTCTTTCTCTAAGTGTGGGTGCCTAGGTTGCCCAGAGACTAAGCCTTTGCTTCTTTGTGAACTCCAGTTAACTTTACTTCTGTGGACTGATTTCCGAGCTCAATTGATCTAGTCCTCCATGGTTTTGCTGGTGTCTTACTCTCTTGGTCATTATAATTAGCCCCAAATTGGGACCTTTTAGTTCTTATATTCTAGTTTCCTTCAATATTGTATCAGTTTTTTTTGATTTTTTTGACTCTTGATTCAATATAAACTTTCAAATCACTTTGTCAAAATACACAAAATGCACAAATTTTTATTGTGACTGCACCAGAAAGAGGAGAGCTGGTTTCTAACCAGGATGTAAAAAGTATCTCTTCAGCTACAGCATGAGCCTCTTTTTATTACATTCTTAATATAAGTGAGCAACCATGAAATCATAGAAATTATACATGCCAAACAGATTACATAGATTAGAGTTCTGACAGCCAGGTGTAGCATTAGTTTATTGGCATTATTATCCGAATTCACTAGAATTCTGTAGGCACTACTAGCAGAAATTTGTCCCCATAAAAGGAGAATATAAAAGCAATAAATTTAGAAAATGCATAAAAAGAAAACATGAATCTCAATAGGTGAGAAAATTAAAAGGATTCTATATTTTAAAATGGTGCTAACACTTGGCCAGATATCTCAATTGTTCTGATTAGTGGTTGTACTTCTAAAGGAACAAGCTTTTTAGGCAATTAAACCACCTGATTTTGTATGATGCAAAACATTTTTTGTGCATTTTAATTCAGAAAATATTTTATGTCTGTGTTCATTTTGTCCCTAGCACAATATAATACTTCAAACTGTATGGAAGTAAATTATAAAATTATTTAACCAAATTTGTTATCTGGGAAAAAAAATAGAATAGATATTCATAACTTATTTAAATTTCTGCAATACCAAAACAATGGCTGATTTCAGGATTTCGCTCCTGGAATACTAGACATGCAGCCTCAGGCCTCACACATGCTATCTGTATTCCCACCCATTCAATAGCTTACTGGAGGCAGGGTCTCGCCCAGGCTGGTCCAGAAGAGATGATCCTGCATTCCTCAGCCTCACATGAAGCTGGAGCTATGCAAATTTGCTGCCACAGCCAGTATACCTCAGTGACTCAAAGCCTGATATAAAGGTATTGAGGATAGCTGAAATGCATGTGATACAAGATTTTGTGGTTAAAATTACCTTTTTTTTAAAGAATTTTTTTCACAGAGCTAGAGCTATACTCTTTGTAACACTTTTGCAAGCCTTTGTTTTTCCTGAAAAAGTAAAATAGGTCTTGAGAAAAGAACTTAAGGGACAGAAAAAGTAGGACTGTCACTTTTCATCTTGATAGTTAAATATATCATGTATCTGCCTATTAAGAACTGCAGTTCTGTAAATCTTGTTTCTACTTACAATCAATTAAGCAAAACTAAAATGTTTAAAGACACCACAAATCAAACTTAATTTAAGCAAGTACAATAATGGAAACAGAGACAAATGGAATGATTTTCTTGCGCCTCACTCCCTCTAGTCCTGAGCAGACACTTCCATGGGAGGGTTCTGAGGCTGGCCAGGGAGTGTGCTGACCCCAGGACCCCAATTAGATTACCAGAAGAATGTCTTAACCCTGAGTGGGCCTAGGACCTGCACTTTCCGTTAATTCCATTCCCACTCTCACCTCGACCAGGTCATTTTTTTTTCTACATTTTTTTCTTCCTGATTTATTGAGAGGTTTAGACCATATGTCACTCCTAATGTAGAGGTATAATCTTGATTTAGGTATTTAATTAAAAGTATGACTGTTACACATTAATAATTCAAATGTGTTTTTTAAATATCTTCCACAGCATGTTCTAATGCTCTTATTACTCCTCCTCCAATGGGCACTAGCACACACAAAATAATTCTAAATCCTGGTAGAAGACTAATTTTTGTTTTATAACAATGATTTCTTTTTATGATTTCATGACTTTATTGCACTTTTGATTTCTTTTTTAAATAGTTTCTCTAAGAATATTTACTACAATTTCAGCATAGAAGTGAGAAAAAAATAGCATTTATCATCAGTAGGCTACATGAATTTTAAAAGCTGATAGAAGATTACACGAATGATTTTTGTCTTGTATTTTTTTTTTTTTTTTTTTGTCTTTTTGAGACAGGGTCTCACTATGCAGTTCAGGCTGGCCTTAAGCTCACTTTGTAACTCAGGCTGGTCTCAAACTCACAACAATCCTCCTGCCTCAGCCTCCCAAGTGCTGGGATTGCAGGAATGCGCCACCACGCCCAGTAAAACTTAAGGATTGCTCCTCTTTTTTTTTTTTTTTGTCTTGTTTCTATATTTATACAAGAAAAAATATTCAGTTATGTAAGTTAAGTTGAATATATGTACTTATTGTTCATATCATAGCTTTACCTTTTTCCTAAAAGTCACATTTAGGAGACATTATGGAATTCTAAATATGGTAACAATTTGGTATTTATCTAAATTTTAGCCTAGAACATCTTGAGAGAGCTTCCTTTGTTATTCAGTGGTGAGCATTTAATTTAATTTTAATATGTAGAACATTCCACGAATTCAGTGGTGGAAACAAGGCCCTGTAACTCTCTGCCCAGGGCACAGGTATGCATGCATGCATGCATTGTGACATCCCTCAGGCATCTCACTGGCACCCCTCTAGAATCCCCCAGGCACCCCTCTGGCATCCCTCTGAATTGCAGTCATGTGATCCCCATCAGTCTACCTGTGAGGTCTGCCCCACACCTGCAATTCCCCTTAGAGGCCCCGCACCACACAGGGATAGGAGTGCAGCTTAGACCAGTTCATCCAAAGATAACCTAGGAAGGAGTACAGTCTGGAGCTGTGCTAAAGGCACATGACCATGATGCCACCATTGTGCCTGCTCTGGTCGGCTGGCATGGGTGCACTGCGCACATCACCAAGAGGGTGCCAGGAAAGACCGCCTTTCCCTCACGTACCACAGCCCCCCGGAATACAAACAGCATGGTGTGAACCTGTGCTTTGTACCCAGTCGTTCCATGCACTTGCTTACCAGGCTGCTGCTGTAGCACTGACTAGAGGGCCTTCATCCTACGCAGGTTGTGTTCGCAATACCCCACCATCTTCGCAGGGCGTTTCAGACTTTGCCTGCTGATGCTCCACTTGTTTCTAATTTTATTTTTGTCATTGTTTTGCTAATGCATTTAACTCTAGAAAAAACAGTTCTATTGCAGTGCTATTTTTATATTTATAAGACATCCTCATAAAAGAATTCTTGGTTAAATTTTAATTTAAACAGAGCCTGATAACACAGACTTTTTCATAATATACAGTCTGATGGACTCAGTTATCTGTTTCCTCTTAAATAATTTTCTCCACCTAAAGGGCAAAATTAGACCACTGGCTTTTTTTTTTTCCTTTGCGGTACCATGGATTGAATGGAAGACCCTGCACTTGCCAGGCAAGTGCTTATTCTACTGAGCTACCTGAGCTATCTTCTCAGCCCAACAGGCTTTTATTTGGGTGCTTCTGTTGTGCATGAGATGGAAACTTCTCTTTATTATCCAAATAGTATACTTTCTTTATAATTTACCTGTTGTTGTGATTACTTGCTTTTATTAATATTCCATATATCCTGAGCATTAATGTTTTGTCATTTACAATAAAATATTTTTCCAGTCATAATTTTGTTCTCCATAAAATATGATGGTCTATAATTTAATTTATTTTTATGTAGTTAAATAAGTGTAACATTTATTCAGTTATCACACTACTGGCTCCTTCATCTTGCATTCCACATCCTTCAGAACTGCAAAAATATAAATTGCTATTATTTTAAAACATCAAACCTATCATATTTCATTATAACAGGAATGGACTAAGATAGGCTAACATTTTATGCATATTTTAAATATATAATCATTTTATATGAAATCAAAATTAGTACATATATCACTTAAATTTTAATCTACTTATAGATTATTATTAAATGCACAAATAGCAGCCCTTTTGATTATACTTACCATGTAAATATTTCATGAAGTCAGCTATATCTATTTCTAATCACCCTATTCATAGAAAAGTGTTTTAAAATTCATTATGCAATCATATATTTATCTTTTAATATGTTTCCACAGATTAATTTTACCTAATGTAAAACCATAGAACAAAGTATACTGGATTAACAATATATTCTCAAGATACTTCATGTACTTTATAATATTGACATTTTTAAACAGAACCAAAACTGGTTTATTATTTTCATTATTATGTATTACCTACTGCGTTATTACTAAGGATTTTATAAAATGAATTGAACTGGGGGCCAGTGAGACAGCTCAGCAGACTAAAGCCCCTGCTTAGGCAAGCTTAAGCAAGTTCTACCCTGGCACCACCTGCCGTGCCAGCCCTGCCTCGGGGTGCGCTGAACTGGCTAGAGTCCAGGCACAGTGGAACATGCCTGTAATTCCAGTGCTGGGGAGGCTGAAAGCAGGAGGAGTCCGATTTTCATAGTGAGATCCTGCAACAACCAAATACATTTTAAAAAAAGAATTGAACTGTTATGATTTAGAAAAATTTATTTATCCCCTAATGATAACAAAATTAAGCTATAAAAATTTCAATACTTTGTGTTTATTTACAGTGGTAAAAAATCTTATTTTCCAAATATTGATAATTTTTATTCATGTTTTCTTAATATTTTGAGGTTATGCTAGAATAGTGCTGTCATAACCTTTCAAAATATAATTTAACTTGACTATTTTAACAGTGCTTACCAAATCACATATATTATAGGAAGGAGTGGTGAGAAGGAATAAAAAAAGCCTTAAAATGTTATTTCTTGTGTATGAAGTTGATACACATATGTAACTATTATATATGGCAAACATGTACTAATAAAATATTTTCAATTAATTTTACTTCTACTTCTTTGTATTAGGGTAGTTTTCCTAATTGCTTTATTATAACGTTTTTAGTTATATTTTATTTAAATTCTTAAGTTATAAACTTGTCTCTAGTACTTCCACAAGACCCTCTGAGTGTACACCATATAGCTCGCTATCATTAGTACACATGAGCTCCCATCTCCTGCTCCGGTCAGCACTAGCCCTCTTCTCTCACTGTAGACACCCCAGTGTCCTCAGCAGCGCACACAGGCGCACGTGGGATGTGGAACGTGACGTCTGGATGCTCCACATACTAAGCCTCTATGACTGACCCGTGTTGGAGCGTGTACCCGAATTCTGCCCTTGGACCTGCTGACTAGTGCGGATAGATATCTGGTTGGTTCCACTTCTGACTACCCCAAATAACGCTGCTATGCACACGTTCATGTAACAAGTCTTCGTGCAGACTTATGTCATCCTTATCTTCAGTACATTTCTAGGAGTAGGCTTATGGGGTCCCATGAGAACTTCACAGTGAATGTTTTAAGCGACTGTAAAAGCTGCTCCACTATTCTACATTTATGCCAGAAGTACAGAGATGGCCCAGCTTATTTCCATCATGAACATATGTACTGTCAGTTATTTATGAATATGTAGCCATGTTAATGTGTGAATGATGGAATCTTATCTTGGGATTAACTGGCATTTGTCTAATAATGAGTTTCTCTACTGGCTTTCATTAACTAGTAGTTAAACCTATAATAACTAATAATATAATAAAAGTAGTTAACCTATAAATAAATAAATAAAATTTTATTGAAGCCTTTGGTCATTTAAAAAATAGAGTTGTCATGCCAGGGAGACAACTCAATGTTCCAAGCACCTTCCCACCAAGCACAAGGACCTGGGTTGTATCCCTGATACGTGGTGCTAGCCCCGGGACCCTGGGCATGCTGTCTGGTCCCCAAACAGAACATGGTGGTGCATGCTTGCAACCCTAGGACTAGGAGGGTATTGCAGGAGGATTGCTATGAGCCCAAGCCGTGTAGTGAGACCCTGTAGCAAATAAATAAAATATTTTTTAAAAAAATACAGTTGTGATCATGTTATTACAAAAGTGCTCTATGTTTTGAGATTAAATTTCTTAAACAGTTATCTAACAGACAAATATTTTTCCTCTTGATCTGTGGCTTTGCTTTTTACTTTATTAGTATCCTCCAAAGAAGAAAGTTTTTAAAAATCTTTACCAAAACAGCATTTTGTTGACTTTCTCTTGTTTTCTCTCAAATTTGTCTTCAAAGTTTATCTTTTAAATTTATGTTATAATCTCTCAGTTTGTTTGGACATAAAGAGCCTAAATTTATACATGTGACTTTACGCAGCTTGTGCTAGCATCGTGTGTTGAAAGCAAGTGAACACAGACTTCCCTCACTGCACTGGTGTGTTTTCTCCTCACATTTGCCAAGTTCAGCGATGAGCCGTTTGTTCTAGAACTTTAATCTGTCTGTTATCCACATCTGACAAAAATCCCCATACTTAGTAGATCATTAAATTCAACACACTCTCTCCATGGTACAGTATTTTTCTAATGTAATTAGCCAAAAAAAACTAATTAATAGAAGAATATTCATCTAAGAGTTCATGGCTAATAACTTTAAGTGCTAGTATTAAAAGCTGTGAGTGAAAAAAAAAAACTTTTGTTTTCTTCCAATTAGTTTTTAATTATTTTAATGAAGTGCAAATATAACTTATTTGATTATTTTCAAAAATCATTGTCAGTGTTCAGACATTTTTAATGTGCATATTTTCAAATAATGTAATTTGCGGACTTCCAGTAAATTCAAATACAGGTTGGTGTCTTATGTATAGAGAGCCTTTTTTCCTTTGGTACTAGGAATCAAACTCAGGACCACTTGCCAGGCAGGTACTTGTGCTCCTGAGCTACATCATCAGTCATGTATGTAGAGATCTTAAGGTAAATTTTACATAATTATTCAAATTATTTTTATCTAACAATATATTTATGTGATTGTGTAGATTCTACAACATTATTTCACACTGTGTGAAAAATTTGCTTTTTTTTCTAATACACCTTTATATATGTAGGGGAATTATGAGTCAAAGATTAAAAATATTGATGTCATTTCTCAAAATGAGCCTGGTCCTAATGGGTTGTTTCTTTTTCAGGGGCCTAGGTTATTATTAGATTGTAATAAAGATATTTGCATTTCTATCATAAAGCATAATCTGTATTTAATAAAATTTTAATTCAATTAGGAAGTTAGCTCATGGAGAAAATGCGTTTTTGTTTTTTTTTTTTTTAGTAGATGCCAATAATTCTTTCTCCAGATGGTAATAAAAATGTGGACACGTCTTCTTCACTTCCGTAATCATGAGCTCAAAGTAGAGGCAGAAACAGACAAGAAAGTAATATATTGCAATTTAAAGTGTCAAGTAGCTGAACTGGAATTTAGATAAAATATATGGGAAGAAGTCCTGAGGGAGTGACTGCTCCTACTCTGGGGAAGGTGCACTAGGAAGGCTGCAGTAATAAGCCTCCAGAGAAGGTCATGCAGGACATGGCCTTCAGGAGTCTTTGCAAAAGAGAAAAACAAATGTTCTTGGTAAAGAATAATAATAGTACATGCTGCTACCAGTAGCTTTAACCAGGTCTGGAGCCTTCATCCTATTTTGAGGGCATTTGCTTCTGTGACTTTTGATTTATCTTAATTTGTAGTATGAAAGTAAAAAGACCAAACTCAAAAATTTCATAACAAAGGAGATGCATGGGATGTACTTTGTAAGAAACAATTCCTGGAGTTCCCATTCCTGGATTTCTACATTATATTAAAGACAGAGCACCTCCTGGAAGTATTTGAACACAGAAAATTGTCTTTCCTTCCAGTCTCCAGCTGCTGAATGAACCAGCTCAAGCAGCAGAGGGTGACATCGGTCCCCTAATTAATCACTTTAAGTGTCTGCACCTTAAAGTTTCTGTGAAATCACAGCAGGGTGATTCATTCATTAGAAAAACACTAATCACTTCCTTGAGACTTTACATACATATACTTCATTCTTTTTAAAATTATGCTAAATCTTATCCCTTTATTTAAGCAAAGGGGTAATTGTTTACTACATACTAATATTAAAGCACCCAGATTGAATTCTATATAAGTACAACTTATGTGATGGCCTCTTCAACCAGGAACTTAAGGAGTCCTGTACATCACTGTCTGAGATAATCTGAATAACCCAGAACATACAAGTCATGTTGGATCTGTTCTTACACTTGTTTATGTAACAGTGAAAGTTATCTTTACATAATTGGCACAGAATTTGTTCATTCTTTCTGTGAAAAGAATTGAAGTAAGTTCTTTTTGAAGACTTTGAAAGACTACATAAAGGAAGTAGACCACTGTATACAGCCCATTACTTAAAATGTATTTGGAAAACACTGTAAATGGATGGATAGATAGATAGATAGACAGACAGATAGATGATAGATGATACACTGACAGACAGATTTAAGAGCATCAAAAGAAAGACAAGTAATACTTTAAACATAAGGTATAAAAAAATTCACATACATTTTATCACTATATGAAAAATTAACAGTAAGTGTATTCTGGAACCCATGCATCAGAGTGTGTTACACAGGGGTTATCAAAACACATGTGGCTGTTTTAAAAAAATGTTACAGTAAAAGATAAATTTTCAAACACATTCCTTTTGTTCTTGCCACTTTCGGAAGCAGTTCTGGAAGCACATTGTTGTATCTTAAGTTGTGGTATGAGGTGGCCTCGGGATCATGAATTGGTTCAAAATGTTTGTCTGTCATGAACATTTTGACTTTGTACAAGGGCCAGAAATTGCATGGTGGCAGTTCTGGTGAACAAGGTAATTGATAAGGTGACCTGTCTGTCTGTCTGTCTATTCCTGCCACCTACCTACCACCTGTCATCTATCTATCATCTATCTACTTATATATCATATATATCTATTTATATATCATCTATCTATCTACTTTGTTTTTTCAATATAATTTCACCAATGAGCTATATACTTGGTGTTCTACTTCCTTTAACGTAGTCTTCCAATGCCTTCTGTGAACATATCGTTTCAAGAGCCTTGATAGCATTTGATAGCACTAAGCAGCAGCATTTGATCAAGAGCATTTGATAGCACTCAGCAGCAGCATTCACTAGGATTCTGATCATCCCTATAAAATATTCATAAAAGACAACATCGACACTGTTTCAGAAAGTACTAAAATATGTGAGATGAAAATGTTGGAATTCTACCATCTGTCTTTGGCCAGTTTTCAGACCTGTCTTTCTTGTCCTCAAGTATGTACAAACTTCACATGGTTAACTTCTGGTATTTAATATTTAGTTTAATATTTTTCACTTACAATATAGGAAATGCCTTTGCATTTGGCTCTAAATAACTACTTGTTCAGAGGTCTCCATCTGAAGAACATTAATATACTTTACATTTAAACAATGAACTCCCTTTACTTTGAAATAGTACAGGTACTCCTTATATCTTAAGATACTTCCTAGGTACACATGGAAGAATCTATTATTTTCTTTCTTGGTTCTGTAAATCAAATGACTAGAACACTCTATGGCAGTCTGCCATGTACCAGGAGATTATTATGGAAATACCAGAAACTTGAAAAATACAAGCCCACCAGAGGACTAATCAAGAACAAACTCAGTCGTGCGCCTGTTCTATGGGGAACATAGCATTGCACTTCTGTCAGAGAAGGTGGTCAGAGTAGTAAATCATAATAAGTTAAATAAGTCAACTACATATTTTAAGAAGAAAAAAGTCACACAGATTCTGCTGTTCTTCTGATCTGTCCTGCTCCCCCCCGAAAAAAATTGAATTTGGAGGTGGAGTCTGATTAGAGAGGGTGGGTGGGTGCAGACGCATCCTGGATGCGTGCATTGCTGTTTCCAGATCCTCCTTGCTCTCTCACTCAGCTTTCTGGCTACTGTAGAATGAGCAGTTGTCTCTATCACACACATGAGTGTGCACACATGCACACACACGCACACACACACACACACACACACACAGAGTTTCTGCTTTGGAGAAATCCAGGTTACAACTAAACCTACTGAAAATGTTAGCCAAATAAATCTGTCATTCTTTAAGATGTGAGTGTCTGATACTATGCTTCAGTGATAGGTCAGTGTCCAAAGCAGGTTTCATAGCTGAGACCATTGCTGTGAGTGCTGCTAACTGTGTAGTTTAGAATCCTTTGGACCTGGTTTGTGGGAGGGCTTGAAAGTTCTTATATACAAAATGGAGGAGCTCTAGGATGCTGTCAGCAGAGTGTGATGGATGATTCTGCCCAAATCTTAGAAGGCCACAATCTTTATAGGAATGGGGACAGTAAGGCTCAGGCACAGGGACTTTAGCTAGGAGTGAGTGTTCTGCTAGCAACTGGAATAGAGGTCCCACTTGTTATAGTCTGACAAAATGTCTTCAGTGTGCTGTGACTGTGGGAGGCTGAGATTATGGGCCATCAAACTTCAGAGCATCTCCATGTTTAGGCGGTGGTCAAGGTATCTCTCAGTGCTTCAGCTAGATATACAGTGAAGATCAGGACCAGAACATCAAGATTTGAATCATGTCTAAAGTGTGGAACTGTAAAGCCTGCCTTTCAGAAGAGAGCCTTGGCATTTTGCTAGAGAAGAGCTCCCTAGGGCAGGAGTAAGCCTTAATATTTAGCCTGGGAGGCTTTGGTTTTGCTGTGGTCCCACTCCTTTCTGTCTCCCTCCTCCATCATTTGACATGGGCATCTGTATCTTGAGCATTGTATATTGCAGGTATTTTGCTTTGACTTTTATTCTTATAGTGACTCACAGCACAGTGTTTGCCTTCATTCTCCAAGAAGACTTTGGACTTGGACTTTTCATCCCTGCTGGCATTGCTGGATTCTGTCAACTTTTAAAGATGGACTAGCAGAAGATGGACTAGCAGTGTTTCACATATGAGACAGATCTGAGCCTTTTAGGGAGCAGGCAAGACTGGGGTGTCTTCCCAGTCTCTTGCTGGAGGCAGGCAGAGGGTCCCTGGGACTCAGTTTAACAGGTGTGCTCTCTCTCCCAGCTCCACTTTGCTCTCCCTTTGTTTCTAAGGTGATGCGAGGAGCAGATCCTTCCATTTCACCTGATGGTCTTGGAGCCATGGACAGAGCCCAGGGGAACTTATAGTCCAGTAGCTACAGACCCTTTTTGGTAAATAGGCCAGGTATTTTGTCCATCAGTATAAACATTCCCATTATTCAACTCTATACATAAAATTTAATGACATAAATACTGAATGTGAAATACAAAATAATAAAATTTGTACAAATGAAAATTAAAGAGTATTTTCATAACTCTGACACAAATAAGCTGCTACTGTGAGCTGCATAAAATTTAACAACATCTGTTTTCAAAATCATTCCTAATGGAGTTAGCCATTAACCCACACAGTAGGAAAAGTTTTCCAGGCTATATAAAGAACTAATCTGAAGACAACAAAATACAATGTAATAGCCATTGTTGAATTCCTATCATTTTGTTTAGTGAAATTCAGTATTCTGAATACATTAAATGGCCAAGAGAACATGTTTTTTTAAAACAAATCAATCATTAGAATAAACAATAACAGCATTTTGAGTGCAATGAGGTTTCAACATGGGTTGGTACATAAAATGATGCAAACATTTTGGAAACAAAAGCTTCAAACATGCAGTCCAAGTGAACCAGAAAATTTAAATTTTGGTAGAGTAGAAAATATTTAACAAAAATGTATGCATGTAACCACCCTAAAGTGTGTGTTTGAAGTTTTACAGCAGTGCTAGTTACACATGCTACAACCAGAACTGACACAGTCATCAGTACTTCCCTAAGTACAGTATGCGTTGCAGCATTGTAAGTGGAATGAACAAACTATCCAAAAATTGAGATAAATCCACAGACTTACATTTAAACTAAAAAAGCCATAACGCAGAAGAAATATACAAACACGAAAATGCTGCATCACTTTCTTATGAATGGAAATCTGACAAAAAGTCGTCATCTAGCCTACTACAGAAAGAAAGGTAGAGCAGGACTTGGAAGGTTGCCTCCACGGTGCACCGGTCGCCTGTCCCGGCATATGCAGACCAACCTGGAGGTGCATAGGTCGCCAACAAAGTGCTCACGGCCCTTTCACAAGCTAACTATGATGCTGCAGCACCAGCGACACCATCCTGTGGCTGGGTAGCTGCCTGTGTCACTCCGAACATCCTTTCACTACTTATTTACACCAATTATAAAGGCATTTTGTTAGCTGCCAGGGTGAAGAGGAGCACATTGGGGGTAAAATGTCCCAACCTGCACACTGCAGGACAGGTGTCTGGCCTATGGAGTGCACATGTCTGTGTATTTGTAGTCTCAGAAGGAAGATCTTGTCTACAAAACTGCCATTAGGGCACTTAAGAGGCCATGATATGCAGTAAAACTTGTAAGCATTAAAGTATGTTTTCCCCTAAAATCAGTCTTTAAAATTTTCCCCACTTATAAAAGCAGAGAAAAAAAGATGACCAAAATTGTGCAACTATAAGGAACCTTTGCATTAAATTTTAGATATACTTTGAACTGTCATTCAACAAATATTTCTCTAAATGAAGGTGAAAATATAATTATGTAATTCACTTATATAAAAGTACATTTTCAATTATGAAATAGATCTCCACCTTTAAGATGGTTTGGGTAATCAGGAGCATATGAAATATGAAATATTCATACAGAGCTCTGGTGGTACAAAATATTTTTCAATTAATAGTCACAAGAATACATAATAAAATTTAAAAGAAAGTTCATTAACACAGCATTGTTCCGTAATCTGTGAGCTATCAGTGTGTCTCACCCTCATTTTCAAAGCAAACCAAATATAATTTCTATATTATATTTTACATATATAGATATAAGTGAGCAGAACTTCGGTGCCATGATTTGTTCATTTTCTTTTTCTTTTCTTTCTTTTTCTTTTTTTTTTTTTTTTATGGAAATGAGGATTGAACTCAGGCCCTTGTGATTGCCAGGTAAGCACTTATTCTACTGGGCCATCTCTCAGGTCCCTACCATGTGTTATTCTAAGTCATTTACAGAGACTTATTTAATGCTTTTGCAGTACCACTCATTTATTATTTATCCCTGTAATATTTCAGATGAAAATAGGGACATAACAATTTATCAAGAAAACTTTTCAATGTCACAGAGTTGTGTGGGGTAGAATCCAGATGTGAAAGTAGGTGCTGGGCTGCTACCTCTGTGCAGTGCTACCTTTGCCTGGCCAGGCTGACACAGCCTCCTTTTGCTTAGAGCTACCTCAAGGGATCAGTAAAGGTGGTTTGCATTGAGTAATGACGTGGACACAAGCATATTTCATCTGAAGCATTTATCTGGGTTATATTGCAATCTTTGCTCTTGGAATAAGAAAAAAAAAACTATTATAACTTTTAATCTCCTGTAATGGGACATGTTTTACTCTCAAGATAAGTAGGCACATCTTTGAATGTGAAACTTGCCAACTTTGAGATGAGTGTAAATTTTATTTTTGTTTTATTTTTTACCTCATGTTGTCCACAGTATTGGCTGAAAAGCCTTACCTAGTATTTATTAAATTTAAAATATCTGTCAAGGTGTATTTATTTTATACCAATAGAGCAGAGGTAGTGACCCTTCTGCTAAGTGCAAGTAAGCACCATGGTCTCTTCTTGGAAATACTGCAGAGATGTGCAGGCTAACCAGAGACTATGGGACCCAGAAACCAGAGTGATGGTGAGTTACCCAGCTTTTCATTCTCTATTGCATTTCTCAGAGCTGCTGAGGAAGAGCCTGACAACTTTCCTAAAAAGCTGGTAAGTCTACATGAATTTGCCATGAGGGTCCTCCTGATGCTGAAAATGTTCTGTGTCTTGACTTTACTAACGTAAGCATGCTGGTGACAATAGTGGACTGTAGTTTCTGAGACACTCCACAGGTGGAATGAGCAAAGAATACAGAAAGTCTACATTTATTATGTCTTCATTTTTATGTGGATCTGAAAGTATAAAAGTCAACTAAAATATTTATTAGATGCCTGTCATGTGCTAAGTACAATTATAGATGCTCAAAGAGACAGTGAACAAAATCCATACCCAATCTTTAAGATTTTGTACTCTAGTTAAGAAACACAAAAAGCAAAGATACACATTAAATATGCAGTATGTGGAGTGGTGAAGATGCAGAAGAAGCTAAGCAGTGAGCACGCTGAAAGCTAAGTGCTGTGTCATAAGTGTCACTCATCTTCAGTGGCAGCTAAGCAAAGAGCTGTGAGCTACACAGGTACCTATGAAAGAGCAAGACAGGAGGAAAACAACCCCCACCCAAGGGTTGTGACAGCCCACGGATCGCAACCAGACTGCTGTTCCTCGGGCATAGCTAATAAAGCAGGGAGTAGAGCATTTGGATTTAGGGTTAACACAGATCCAGACCACAAGAGGCCTAGAGTTTTGATGCTGATTATCAATGTCATCCAAATTGCATCAGTTCTGATTGGAATGTTGACATGTTCTCACTTATGCAATAATACAAAAGTGATGGGCATTTCAGTGAGAAGACAGAGAGGAAGGAAATGAGAGGCTGGAAGGCAGGCCAGGTGCCATTTCTTGCTTGTATGGTACCTGAGACTTAGATCACTTTCATTTTTTCTTAGTGCAGACTTGCAGCACGTGATTGCTTGGCTGCAGGGTGCAGGAACTGTGCTGAGCTTAGCTCAAGGCAGACCCTGCTTCTGTGTCCATTTGTCTCTGTCCCTGCCCGAATTATTTTTTCTTGATATTAGTTCAGGTTTGTGGCATATAATAAATATAGTTTTCTTAGGCAGTTGATTTTTTCATAAATTTCTGTATAACTTGGTTTAGATTTTATAATCCTATGAAAATATGCATAATATGGTGCTGATCCTCAGTGGAAGTGTGGCAGGGTGCTATCAACATAGATGCTGGAGCCACAGAGACGATGTGCTGCTGCTGAAGTCATCTAGCCTCGCAGCTCACCAATATTTTCATATGTGATATGAGTAAGTGACTCAGAAAACTGATATCTGAATTAATTGTGCTACCACATAAAGCTTTAAAAATCAGAGCCATGGAAAGTTGAAAAGAAGTGCTTTTTTTTTTTGCTATACGAGAGATTGAACTCAAGGCAGGCACTTATTCTACTGAGCTATCTCCCAAGCCCCCAGAAGTGTTTTTTTAATCTCAGATCTGTGTTGAGGTATCTTTGAATAACACTCTAAAAAATCATTAAATTCAGCAATGAAGAGAAATATAATTTTTTTGCCTTAAGGTTTACATGTTGGTGACTTTGATAGGCAGTATTTGAGGACATCCGACATTGGAATAGCTCACGTGTCACATGTGTAGCTATTACAGGTGCCCGGCACTAAACTATATCACCAAATAAACTTAATATGTTTTCAGGGAGTACTTAGCTTCATTTTGAAACTAAAACTTCACATATGACATATTTCATTACCGGCAGCTATCAAGCTTGCTAATGAGAAATCTTATTTTTCAAAAATTTAAATGGAAGAAATCATAATGGATACCCTCCATTCCTCTCTTGCATTTGTATGAGTCAGGAACTTCTCCTCTCCCCATGCTGGGCTGCTTGGGGCCTACTTCACAGAGTGCCAAAATGTTCTATTTTTGATACCATGATTTTCCAACAATAAAGAATTATCTAGGGAGTACAGTCAGAGCTTCCCACTGAATTCATGTCATGGTTGCCAGTTTTGTTCAGATTCATAGCAGCAGGAGCCAAATCCAGGAGGCAACGAAGAAGACCCCAAACGGGCTTAGGAAAAGCAGGTGGTTTCTTGGATGCCCTTTCCTTGTGCTCCCATTGGCATAATGGAGACGGTTTGCTTGTGTTCTATATAAAATTCCAATCTTTCATCCAGAATAATGATTTTAACCACAAGAGAGGTTATTACTGTAATAATAAAAATCAACTTGTCATACTAGAATATAACTCTGTGTTCACCCTTCTAATGCAAGACCTATTTATGTGAAATTACAACATTTTAGGCAGAGGAAAGAGGAATTTGCCTCTTTTGTAAAAATATTATGTCGATTGCATTTAAAAAATTTTAGGAAGGGAAATGTATGTTCTTTTATGTAACTTGAAATATTAGTAAGATCAAATATAAATTCTAGTAATCAAAGATATGTATAAATACATAATATTGCTTGAAATAATTCTAAAAACACAAAGAAGCCTAACACTAGCCTTTCCAAAAGCTAAGGAAAACAGAAAAATAGTGGAACATACAATATTTATTTGCAAAGTGAGTACTAAGAAAAATGCTTTTATGAGAATTATCTCATTTGAACTGGAAAGCAAATCTTCAAGGGTAACTTTCTTGCTCCTTTGCAAAGAGTCTCAGAGCAAATAAGGGGCTTCTTCAAAGCTGCCAGTACTCATAAGAAGTGGAACCCAGTTCAATTGTGGTGCCCCTCAATCTTTCAGAACGTAATTGTGTTACGCCCATGTCTAGAAGACCCCAAAGCCCCATATGGTCACAGGTAAGGATTTTGTGAGGTGATGACTCAGTGTGTGATCCCAGGCTTGATTCATAGTGCAGCGCTGGGGTCCAGGGCACTGGAACTGAGCGCGTGCCAGTACCCAAGACATAGGGGACAGAAAAACACCATTGATATCCCTTGTAGCTTCTGCTATCTTCTACCCACCATAAACTGTTCTTTTCTGTGACACCATCCTGCCCTTAAGCCAGCCACAGACACATTGAAACCTCCGCAACTGTGAGTGAAATTACCCTTTCCTTCCCTAACTTGTGGGTGTTGGGTACTTGGTCTCAACACTGAGAAAACTTGATTTGCATGCATCTCTTGTGGAAGGCATGGCCAAAACTCGAAATCATAAATCGGTGTAGAAGCTAGTGAAGTCATCGCATAATTAACTACAAAGGCAAGGTCAGGGGAATTAAACTAGAAAGGTGAATGAAGATATGATCATAATTAGCCTTATGGAAGAAAAATAAGAACTCAAGCTGTGCCTAAAGTTACAGGGCATGTGAATGCATGTGGGTGAAGCAGATGCAATGTGAAGGAACATTTCTGGTGTCTTGGAAGGGGGAAGAGGTGGGGGAGGTAGAGAAAATGAACGGCTAAGAAGGTGACAGCAAAATGCCGAATTCCCTTTGAGCCCGAAGAGCCTTTGCATCTGCTCTGGAGATCACCAGGATTTAGTGAACTTTCAAAACAAAGGAGAAGTGTTAAAAGATCCATGAAATAGGAACTTCAGTGGAGTAAGTAATTGCATTATATCAAAATCACTGAAAATAACATTTCTCATATTATTTTAGCCAAGTTCTTGGCAAGGTGGTAGAAATATTTAAGAACATATTAAAAGCAAATTTATCTACTTCATCACCCTGCCAGTTATTGTCCTCTGAGAACATCTAAATGAGATTAAAGTCAGAAAGAAGCCGGAAATGCTCAAGACAGCCACATGACCATGAGGGATTTGTGACCCTGTACGAGAGCAAGAAGGCATGTTCAGTGAAGACTACATCAAAAGGGCTGTGTTTAAAGAACATGAGGCAAATTGCTGCAATGGGCGACACATCCAGAGCATGCAGCAAGAGCCTGCCTCGGAGTCCCAGGCACGTTTGCTCTCGGCACAGAGCAGCTGCAGGGCGTGCAACCTTGCTGAGGGAAGGCTGGGGCTGTGCAAAAAAATTAAAGGAGCTTTTGGCATTTTACTTTTGATGCACAGCACATAACTGAGAGCTGTGCATTCTACAGGATGCATAAATGTTGTCCATTTGTCATTTCTTACATTGTTTCCAAAGAAAGCCCCACCCCCCAGCCATACTGTGAAATCAGTTTTGAAAGCAGTGAAAGCCAAAGCTGTGTGTAGGCAGCCATTTCCTCAGTCAGTCCATTGTACCATACCTTCCACTCATTCTCTCAATTTACCTATTTATTAAATCAAGCATAATCAACAAAATATGTGCTCTTGCTTAACCTTTACAGTGTGCCTATCACTTAGTATACTCCATTGTTTGCAGATTTTGCTTTCCTGTTCATTGAATAAGCCAGTCATTCTAAAGTCAGGCTTTCCCCCTAGATCTTCACGGGATGGCCCTTTCCACTGTGCTCAACACACCTTAGCACACGCGTGCTCATCTCAGGTCTTGTCTGATCATCCTATCTAAAGTATTGCCTTGTCATCCACCAAAAATTAGTTTTCTTTGCTTTGTAGTCCTTGCTAGTAACTGCATAAACCTGATCTTTACCTTGTTCAGATTTGTGTCTCCACAAGTCCACATGCCTAGTGTCCTCTGCTCCATGTTCTATGCACATGGTAGGGCTTGATTGCATGAGCTGACACTCTCTGCCACACTCCCCACTGTGGAGGCAGCTGAGGATGGACTGAAGCCCCACACCATGAGCTTTCTTTCCTTCCTTTTGGGTGTTAGGTATTTTTGTACCAGCAAGGAGCAGAGACTGTTCTTTATAACAATGCATGTGACAGGCAGTGAAGTCATGGAAACAGCAGAGATTGAAGCAGATGAATCCTCCGCAGAATTTTAAGAAGACCTCCAAAGAGAGGCAGAAGTAAGCCTCTGAGACGGGGGCCTTGAAGAAAAAGACTCAAGGAAAGAAACCTGATAAAAGGCTTTGTCTAGTTACAGAGAGTGAGATGCATGTTCCAGAGGAAGTAATGATTGGATAGATGAAAGGGAGCTAACTACATGAAGTGTAAATGATTGGGAAGCGATAGTGATGAGAACCTTCTAGCAGAGGAGGCCAGTAGTGTAAAAACACAAATTGTAACATTGAAATACCTAAAAGTCCATGATGTCAAATGAAACACCAACAGCCATGCTGGGCCTGTCAGGAGATCTCAGGCTAAGCTTTGCTCTGTGCAGTACCTTGCCTGGCTCAAATACTTGCATAAATTGCAATGCTCACACTCTGAGGGCTCTATTGCAGGAGTTTTATAAAATGGTATCCCTAGAAATGTTTCTGGAAATCTGTCTGCCAATCAGGCTCATTCGGAGCTAAGCCGCCCTAGCCAGGGAGGAAACACAGATGCCAGTGACAGCCTTGGGTCAAAACTGGAGTGAGGGCTTGCAAGTGGAACGGTGAGGCACAGCAGAACTTGGGCATAATGGAAATTTAATTACAGGCTTAATAGAATTAAGCCTTGAATTCACAAGGGGATATAAATATTAAAAATATAATCTTACTGCTGGGTAACAGGAAACACATCAGAGACTTAACTTGCATTATCAGTGCTAATATCTATAGCATCCTCTAATATTTCATATGGATTTCACTAATAGAATTAGGAATGAAGTCAGGTAAAAGAATGCGAGGTCTTTCTCACTGCTAAAATTATGGGCAGTGTGTCTCTCCATGCGGTACCCTGCCTGGCCTTTGTTGGCCTGAACTATGTTCCCTTTTGAGATGAAAAGCTAATTTCTGTGATTAATGTAAAATATTTCTTGAAAATCCAGAGGTTCGGCCAAGCAGGGAACACCAGCAAATGCACACAGTTTTCTTTTACTCTAATCATGAAAAAACATGAGTATGAATAGAGATGGAGTCTTACATTTGATACAGGATACAAATTGATGTAATAATCACTTCATTAGTTAGGAATGCCTTTTTTCTGGTATGCTTGTATAGCTTCAAAACCTAATTTGCTATTTGCCTCAATTAACTGTCACTTCTGCTACATTTGCAGCTTGAATAATTTGATGTTTATGTCTACATATTTTTTATTTTTTTTAATTTAATCTTTTATGTATTTGGTACAGGGTCTCACTATGCAGCTAAGACTTGTAGAGATCCTTCTGTTTTCAGCTTTCCCCGCACTGGGATTACAGGCCTGTGTCACCAAGCCTGAACAGGCATCAGGGCTTGACTGGTATGGTTTGTGGTCCCCGAATCCTTGCACTTGCCAGGCAGGACTTAGACTGCTGAGCTCTCTCCCCAGCCCTTGTTTTTCATTTTTAAAAGTTGATTCCCTTAATTTTTGATATAATTGTTTGTTTTTCTCAGACTGTGATACATATACAAACATAAGTAGATGCGTGCCCTCTTGAATACATTCCATCTCAGTCATTTTGTTATATTTTTTATTTGCCAAATACTGAAAGTACTAGAAATTTATTTCATCACATATTCTAGATACCTATTCAATGAAGCCATCAATTTTAGAAAAATTCACTCAGACTTGAGACAAAACATGGGCCTTCTGCACCATGTGTGAACTGAACTAAGTCCTGTTGGTGTCTGCAAGTCCTCACATCTGCATCTCAGCTGTGAATAAAGAAAGGAGTTCATGTGTACTTAGGTAAGTTGTCATTAGCAGCCGACAATACCAATAATTTGACATCTAGTCTGGACAATGTGTTATGGTCATTGTCCTGAAGACTTCTCAAACATGCACTCAGGAAAAAAACTGCTCAACTGAACTGGAGAATTTCCTGGGAGCCTAACTCCCCCTCCTCAAAACAAGGACTACAACAGGAAATCAATACAAGTATGAGTACAGAGGCAGTAGGCATCACATAAAGACTATTAGGGTTGCATTTGAAGTCACCAGAAAATGTCAATCCACCCTGACAATGGAATTTGGAGAGAAGGCGCTGAGGAATACTGGTACAAATGGGGAGCCAGAACAGCTCAATCAAGCCAGCAGAGACTTGCAGGTAGGGAAACAAGTCTCAGTCTGACCAGTTTTTAACTTTGTCCCAACGCCTTGTTGATGTCATCAAGCTTCAATTTTCTCATTTTTAGGATAAGGAAAGGTCTGGGGTGTGACGCCCACTCATCCACAGGGCCCTCTCTTCCCACGCACATGCTTACACAGCTCCTCCCTTGGAGCACGGAAATCAACCTGTGACTTGCACCTGCGGCTGCTGCGAGGGAGGGAGCAGGCTTCGGCGGTGTCTGCGTGCCAGGAAACTTTGTAACCTTGTCGGGGTGGCGGGGAAGGAACGCTCCCTGGGAAGTTACAGCTGTCATGGAACTCTCTGCCTGCCTGCTCAGACACAGCTGTGCTCTGGGAGGCTGTCTGATCACCTGGAAAGAGCACCGAACTTGGGGCCGGGAGTGTCACCTTGGAAATGAAGCTGGGTGAGCCTTCACACGGTCCAGTCTGTCATCCACGTTTGCCTAAAAGGTTTGTCCAAACCTGAAAAGCTGGTACTCGCACTGCATTATTTTTAAAGTAATATTTTCAGATATAACCAGTTTTAGTTCACTTGACACAGGATTAGGGTGTGAGACCTAAATTTAACAAAATTCAAGTCCTGATAAAGAGACACTTGGATATCCAGGCAGACACACAGGGAGAAATCCATTCAAACACAGAAGTAGGGGGCCAGGGAGATGGCTCCGTGGAATAAGCGCTTCCCCGGCAAGCGCAAGGGCTGGAGTTCAATCCCAGTTCCACAAAAAAAAAAAAAAAAAAAAAAAACCTAATAGAAGTAGGGTTGGAATAAGGCACCTTCCAGCCTGGCGCAGCGAGGAGCACTGGTAGCTGTAGGAACGAAAGAAGAAAGAGGATCCTTCCCAGAAGCCTTCCGGGTTGCAGCAGCGCAGGTGCTCTATTTGGATTACAGCATCCTGAATTGGGGGAAAATCAGTGTCTCTCTGGAGTCATTGTTTTGTAGCACATCATTATTTCAGTGCTACAAAATTGATACAGATGAATTCTGGTCAACCCGTGAAGGCAACCGTGGGAAACCCACAAGTTCTGCAAGCGAATTCCACATAGGAAGCTGTAGCATTCCTTTTGTTTGTGGTTATCTTGAAAGGAGTTGTTCAGATTACCAGATAGAGATGTGAAAAATGATTTAAAAATCAAGAGTTAACTGTTCCCTCAATAAAGCAATAGAAATTAATAGTACAATTATGCACACATACACATACACACACACACACAAACACACACATCCATTCTGTCTTTTCTCCTTTCCTTCATCCAAGTTCTTCTTTCCCTTTAAGCAGTTCTAAACTGTTATTTTAAGCCACTAAGTTTCACATGATTTGTGCTCCTCATGAGTGATCAAGGACAGTTGGCGTGGGAATTATCAGTACTGAGGGGCTCATGTGCATGACTAGCCCCTGCAAGTATTCAAGGATGATGACTGCAGTTGCATTTATACTTGCAAAATTCTAACTGTATTTATTGATTTAGCACTTCATAGGTTGAAAATGACATTTCTGTGTTACCTCACTTTATCTTCATTGCAATCTTTATAGAAAACAAAAATTTTTGCTACATTCTTATCTTTAAAAATGAGAAATTAAGCCTTGTGAATTTAAGTGATTCATCTAGAGTTAGTAAATAAGTAGTGGCAGTGCTTGTCCTAAAGAGGAAGCGAAGTAAAGCAGAAGTAGATGATAACTGCCTTCCACAAACACAAATATTAAGAAACAAGGTGAAGTATTTCATTTCTCTAAGAACTTACTGGGTCCTGGTTTCCATTCCTTGTGCTAGAAGCCATACACTACTATGGAAGCAATGCAGACATGCAGACTTGCATGTGCATGAGCACACACACACACACACTCACACACACACACGTGTGTGCATGCACATTCCACATGCCACAGCTGAGGATCTGAGTGGTTAGGTTACTTGTTCATGTTTTCCCTAAAATGCCACATGTGGAATCCACAGGTCTCTTTTGCTCAACATGTAAGAGGGCAGCGTGCCTAGGGTAAAATAAGAAAGATGTGAAATCTGATCATCACAATGAGCAGTTTTCACCGGGGAAGAAATCATGAAATGGAAATGAAGCTCCAGTTGAGAATAGTGAGAGCAGAGTAGGGGTACTGGATCAGGAGGTGGCAGGGTCGTGAAACGGTACACAGGGCTGGGCATACCCGGGGGTACTGGGCATCTCCAAGACAGCCCAAAGGATTTGCTTCTGACAGCAGTCTGAAAATAAAGACTGGGAAAAGGATAATGCTACTGAAAAATGATCATTTAGATACAAAAGTGGAAGCTTACATAAATGCTGTTCTGACCTTATGTGTATGAAGGTATTTTTAAATCATTGAAAGCTTCAGAAACTGCAAATAGGTTCCCATAAAAATGTTCTTACTTAAAAAAAAAAAAACAATGCTTGAACTTAGAGAGTGGAGCACAGGAGTCATGTAGCAAGTTATAGCTCCATAAAAGCTTTAAGTAGACAATATTCACAATCCAAAGAACATGTGCTTCTCTATTAAAATTGAAATGCTAAGACCCAAAGCCAAAGTGTCTGTGTGGAGAGGTAGAGACTCTGAAGGTGATTTGGTCCTAAGGCTGTTGGCCCTGTGAATGGGTTAGTGCCGTCCTACAGGAGATGCCAGTGAGAACCACGTGAAAGCATAGGTGGAAGGTGCCACTGAAGCTTCAGAAACCGCAAGCAGTTTCTCTTGAAAGAAAAAATATTCTTGCTTCTAAGGTACGCAAAGTTAGCTAGCTGAGCAAAAGAGAAGCCAGACAGTAGCTTGCAATTCTCTAAAAGTCTTACATTAATGTGAAATTCACAATGCAGAATAAATGTGCTCCCACACACAGCCTAAATCCAACCAGTTATTATTTAAAGCTTGTATATCTTTGGGAACTCTACCAGAAAATTAAAGATTTCAAACTTTTCCTGACCACTGTATTCTGACTGAAACACAATTTTATTAAAAATAATCTGTTTTCAGTACTTGCCTAACAACTGCAGGGTCCTGAGTTCAATCCACTGTACCATATCAAAATAAATAAATAAATAAATAAATAAATATTTGCCTGAGCTAAAGGACAATACCCAATATACAATTTTTAGGTTTTCTGAATTATTTTTATGTTAGGAGAAAAATAAAAGATTTTCTGAATAGAGACAAGAACTAGTTTTCCTTCATTTTATTTAGCAAACAATTGAAGAAAAATCTAATTTTAAAAAAAATGGTTCTATTTTTGAAGAGTAACATTGAATTTCTGAATAGATCTAATTGACAAGGAAAGAAGCATCAAAATTTTGGAGAAGATGCATTTTTCTCTTTTTGAATACTAGCTGAGTGATAAAAAGATTGTTTTAATGTTTTTTAAGTGGACTTTACAATATTATCACTAGTCTTAGAATACAGGGTGTCATCACTATAATTCCAAACAGCACAACATATTTTATACTAAACATGCCAAATAAACAGAAACACAGCATGAGCATGAGTTTTGCCTCCTGGCTCCATCTGGCCGATAATCTCGTCAGAAACTGATCATTCTCATGGAGTCTTTAGAAATGAATAGATAACTCAAAATCTATTCATGAGCATGGCAGTGCAACTACCTACAGGTGCCAAAATGTTTTACAAATAATTTTTAAAAATTACTAAATTGAGTCAGGCATATTTCGCTGAAGAATTTTTATGACAAGGAACCATTTTAACTGTATAATACTGAAGCCATGACTCAAATATCCTTCAGTTTTATTTTGTATTTTCTAGGATGATGAATTAAGCAAGTGTTTCTGTATCTTTTCTGAATATAATATTCAAATTCTTAAGGCCTTTGTAAAACTTGGGTTTATATATGTAACATCACAAGAGTTCTTAATTTGACAACACAAGATTTATACTCTATGAAAGAAAATTAAAAATTGGTGAAAGGAAAAGCAAACTCCAGATTTAGAGAAAATGTTCCAGATCACATGTTCAGCAAAGGTAGATAATCTAGAGCACATAAAGACTTTGCACTCTCCGTGTCAAAATGGAAAAGAAATTCAACTACAAATGATGTATTTGCTGCAGCACTGTTCACAGCAGCCAAGACAAGGAAACAACGAGGCACTCTTCAGCAGGCAAAAGCATTCAGGAAATCTAGTTCGCCTACATGATGGAACACTGTTGGCCAGAAGCTAGCATGAGCCCTTCATAGCTGCAGGGTGACCCAGCGCATACGCGAACCCTCACAGCAAATCTCCTGGAAGCTGAGAACATGGGAGCGTGACTCCCAGAGGCTGGGAAGAGCGCCAGGGGCGGCTGAGGGAGAAGCCTGGGATGTGAGCATTCAGCCCCAAAGCGAGGGCACCTCCAAGGATCTGGACAAGGGGGCTCTGGAGTGTCTGGAGGTGTCAATGTAACTTTAAGTACTTGAGAAGATAGATGTATTTATCCTCATAGAGGCATCCTGTCATGTGTTCTTGTGTCCACATCAGAAGTCACCCAAGCAAGTCACTCTCATGTTTTTGCATGTAAGTTAAGAGTTTTCTAAAAGTCCTTTGTCTGAGGGACAACTGGCCATCCCTGCGTCCCACTCCCTGGGCTGTCTTTTCACTCTTGGTGGATTCTTGGTCATAGAAGAGCTTTATAATAGCACGAGATCCACTTGTTGATTGCTTGTGTTATTGCGAAGACAATAATATACAATATATTGATTATTATGATTCTCCCACTACCCTGTTTTGAAACTCGCTTTTATTGTTATTTATTTTGTTCTCTTTACAAAGTTTTAAGAAAATGTGAAAGACATTAGTAGAGGTTTCAATGGATGATACAGATGATAAACACACAAAAATACGTTCATCATGTTATGAATTAATAACTGCCAAATTAAAACAAGAAACATCGCTGTATACCTTTCAAAATAGCTAAAGTGGGAACAACAGTAATGCTAATCTCTGTTGATACAAGAAACTGGTCCCCTAGGTGCTGCTCGAGGGAGCGTAGGGGCACATGGCTACTAGGGCAGACTCCATGACGTCTATGAGACGCACTTAACATCCCACTGATTCTTCAGTCATCAGCTGTGTTCTTGGGAAAAATTTTTGCAGTGAAATTAAAAGGCAGATTCTCATAAAGCTTGTATTTGAGATCTTTTGTTTTCATCAGATTTTATTGGCGCATTTTAGGTACACACTAGGATCACACTCATCACAGAGAACTTGTACCTGGACAGCTCCATGTTACTGTGAGCTCCTGTATGTGGCAGGGAATGCACAATTTCATCAGCTTCTGTGAAGTACGTTTGACTGTGGCAGGACATTTTATGATTTCAGCATAGACTTAAAATTTGAATAAGGAGAATATGTTGAATAGCAGAAGTGCTGCTCTTATCCCCATCCTTGAAAGCCTTGGATCCATTAATGCTTGTCAAGAATTACATTCGCCTCAGAAGTGTCCGTTCTGAGTCTTCAAGATGCTGACCTAATGGTAGCACATTATGCTTTGTGCTGCCAATTAGAGAAAAGTGGCGCTACGAATGCCCCCGTGTCACTTCGCTTGGCCAGAAGACTGTGTGCACACACACATGCACACAAGTGAGAAAATGCCTGGCCTATTTTCACCATCTGGAAATCAACGATAGCCTAGCTCTCAGCACCAGAAATCAAGAGACAATCTAAGTGATAGTGACAGAGGTTTCGATGAATAACAAAAGATGAAATGGAAGGAAACTGGAAAGAGATAATTCAGAATCCAGAATCCAAAGGCCAAAAGAAAAGAAGCTAGAGGTCAGTTCCACTGAGCAAAGAATGGTTTTGTAGCTCTAATTGATTCTACAGGTTTCTAGAAGGACCGAAGTTATTTTTGAAGCATAAAAGTAGAGGGTATAAGAACACAATATATATATCAGATAGAGAAGCAACCGTTATCTGAGAACACATCCCAAAAGTAGCTTAATTAAATCCCACAGACCTTAAGCAAAATTCTTCAAAGTCATCTCCTGGTAGCTCTCTAAATAAATAACCTTTGCCATTTGCCCACAAACTCACGTTCTCATGTGAAATGTGTCATTGTTTTCAATTTCAAATGATAATTGTAAAAAGTAATATAAGTTTGTAAAGTACTAAACTTTAGATGAAGGTAAAAAATGTTGGGTGACCTTCGTTATTAAGCCTCCACGACAAGAGAGAGAATGCTCCAGCTGAGAGGCGGAGGTGGGCCTGAAACAACACTGCTCTGCTGCAGATGGAGGCTTGCAGAATTTGAGCCGCAATTCTGTTTAGTGGTAGGTCTGCCATCTAGTGGCCATTTAAATAAATACAAATGCTGATCGTAAAGACTACATGAAAATGGGCCTTCTAAGGTCCAAAGGCAAAAGGGATTTAACTGGTGGCAGGAAAATTTGTACTCAGGATTCAGCTAAAGGTAAGTACTCTGGCCTAAAATCCAATGAATGCAGCAGGAAGTTTTAAAATTTTACTTTAAATGTATACAAGTTCAAAGTAAATTTTATTCAAAAGCATTTATTGAATTTAAAAGAAACATTTTAATTTCAGCTCATTAACCTTTATTTTGATCACATGTTTTTTTTTGTCTACTTTTTTTTTTTTTTGTGGAACTGGGGATTGAACTCAGTTCCTTAATGAGATTAAGAGTTTTCTCAGCACTGGAATTCATGTTATCTGGCAAACTGCAGAAGAATCAAGATTGCTTAAACAAAACACAAACACAGATTAAGAATCCAAATTGCAAAACAAGAAAATATCTTACTGTTCCCTTGCAATAATTCAAATCTATTTGGACTTTTTAAATTATTATTTTGATTTATTTGCTCATAGAGGGACAGTGTTCATTTTCCTGGCATAATTTTCAGAGCTTCTTGCCCAGAACTACTTCCACCTACCTCAGGATCCTCCCGCAGTACTAAACCAGGGCTAATATTTCTAAAACCCATGGTAATCTAAAACAGAATAATTCCCATGATTGAAACTCTTGTTCATACCATGCCTAAGGACACTGAATACACTGAAAAGTGTTTATTAAGCCAAGTTCCTCGGACATATATGCAATAATTATAATTCCATGTTACAATTATGATTTCTGCTTTTCTGTTGGCTGCTCCATTTAAATAGAGGTTAGAGCCACCTCCAGTCTACAATTCCAGGACAGTCTAATCAGTCATAGCAAAGCCATTTTAATTAATATTAAAAGTCCCAGATCATTGGGCTTGGTTTCCAGTGCTGTTGCGTTCTGTTGATTTCCTCTCTGGTTTATTCCTGCTTACAGGACCAGCGTGGATCGTATTGTGCAGATGGCAGTGCAGGGCCTTCTGTAATTGCTGACACTGCGGGTGATCGCCCTGTGGTGGTCCACAAGCCCAACTTCCCAGTGCTCACACCCAAGAAGCACTTACACAACACAGGCCACATATCAAAACAACTTCTTGAGGACATTTATTTTTATTTCACTAATATAATCTTCACAATCAAGTATAGATGCCTCAGAGTTATGAGTTTTAGCTAGTAGATAAACCCATTTTTAAACAAATACTGGATCTTAAATCATTTCTGCAATGGATCACACCAAGATTCACTGTTCAGAATACAGTATTCGCAGTGCACAGACTTTCCTGTTGCCATTCCGTCCATGTGCTTGCTGACAATACAACAAAATTCCCAGAATCTTATGAACTAAAAAAAATAAAAATAAAGATTGCTGCAAACAAAAGAATTTCAGATTCAAAGAACGCAAAACAGAACACAAATTCACCCTTGGGAAAAGTCAGTGTGTCACCCCGCTTTGTTTGGGTTCCAGGTTTTTCCAGTGCACTCTCAGATAGGCCGGTTGCCTGGGGTCTGGGTCAGCTGTGCACCCAGATGGGGGGATAAACGAAAGTTCGTACTCACCTCCAAGCACCCAGGGTGTTCAGAGGAGACAGAAGGGTCACAGGCCAGCCCAGGCCCCGCCTCCCTCCCGAGGGCTTCCCTTCCTCTTTTTAGTGCTCCTGCTTCTGACCCATCTCTAATGACTGGGAAATTCCAGATCCAAAGGACAGAAGCGAGTCACCAAATTCAAACCAATGTCCCTAACATGGAAAATGTCTTTATTCATTAATTTACTTATTAATTTATTATGTATCAACACTTGCCTCCTTCCAAACCCATGAAGAGGAATGTAGCTTTATTTATTTATTTTTTTGGTGGAACCAGGGATTGAAGCTAGGACCCTGCGCTTGCCAGGCAAGCACTTACTCTACTGAGCCATCTCCCTGGTCCCTGGAATGTAGCTTTAGATGTGCGTTTTCTTCAAGCCACACTGGGGAGATGGGCCTTCCTCAGGAGTGTCACTCTGAGGCTCCTGGCCTCCGCAGCAGTTTCACTGGAGAGGAGGAAGGGCACTTATTAAGAGGGGATTTTTTTAAACAACAAAATTGTGGTCCTTTATTTATACTTTTGCAAAGTTAATAACACATGATAGTAGGTTTTCTAGTGACTAATAGCTAACCTTAACCAGACAAAGTGTTTATCTCAGGAGTGAGGTAGCCTGTTTGCTTTAAGCACTGAGGTCCAATCCTACCTACACACATTTGATAGATTTCCTACCTTAGTGGCTCCCAACATATCCCCCCCCCCATTTTTTTTGTTTTGTCAGAGATGGGTGTTCCATTGCAGTTAGAGAAGTTGTATTTGGAGAAGTCTTTAAAGGACTTTTTCATATTTGAAAGCAGTCCAAAAAGTGTACGTACTTGAATTCAGCAGAACAACAGATGTAGTCTAATAGTTCCTAATACTAGTGAGTTACCAGCACAACTGGAAATTGTCAGAAGTTGATGACTTGAGCCTTTTACAGCTCAGCATATTAATATGGCTTTACTTTTTATACCTCTTGGTTACACTTTCTGCTGGATGGTTAAGACCAAGTTACAGCAAGACCTGTATAACTAAAATTATAATTTTTGCTACCTGACAAAGTCAGTAACATATATATATATATATATATATATATATATATATATATATATATAGTGCTATTTTCTCTTAGTTCATTTTTTTCCCGTGCCTGGGATTGAACTCAGGACCTTGCACTTGCCAGGCAAGTGCTTATTCTACTGAGTTATCTCCCCAGCCCGCTTACTTCATTGAGAAGAAAGATTTGTACTAACATTGTCTGGACAAAGATATCTTGTCTGCATCTTGTCCTCTGAATAACTACTATGAAGACAACAATATGCAATGTTTTAATCATTGTAACTGTCCTACAACCTGTTTTGAAATTGTTTCACTGCTATTTTATCTTTGTTCTCATTAAAATGAATAAAGATAATATTTTTTTTTAAAAAAAGGGGATTTCTATTCCAAACTAAATCACAGACAGATGGGCATGACATCTGTGTGAGAAAAACTAGTTAGAGGAAGGAAAAGCCCACCAAGACCCAGACAGCTCAGGTTTGGGAGGGGTTGCTGTCTGTCCCTGGGGCTGCCCGACCCCTCTGGATGGCCTAGAAATAAAATACCACTCAAAATAAAGTTCTGTGGCCACAACCACCTCCTCCCTCGGCTACACCTTGTGCACAGCTGCCTCAGTCTCTCCATGCTCACCCAATGGACCATTCCTCCCAACCAATAAAATCTAGTATACCCTGAGATAAAACTTCATTAAACAGGACAAGCTGGATATATCATGTAGTCTTGTTTTGCAATTAATATTAGTTTTCTGAGATTTATTGATGCAGTGAGACATAAAAATAGCTTATTTCAACTTAATGGATACAGAGTATTCTATGACTGCATGACAATTTTTCTATTATTTGGATGGGGTCTAATTCTGCTTTTTATTCAGTAATATTGCTATGAAGATTCTGCTACACTTATCCTTATTAACAAGTGTGACACTTTATGTGAAATACTTTAATGTTTTTCAGCATCGTTAGTAAACACTGTATCTTGTAGCCTTTTTCTCTGTGACTAGCAGTAAATGGAAAGTGTTTTGAGTTTTGTTAATTGCAGTTGCTTGTTATCATTAATGGCCATTTAGGGTTCCTCTTTCTATGCTTGGCTATTTTCCTCTTCTTTTCTTTTTTTTTTATTTTATTGAAGTACAAATATCAATGAGACAGTTTTAAGACACCTTAACAGGACAGATTTGATAAATTAATACATTGAAAACTGTTTTCATAATGTTTTGGAATCAGACAAGGTGCATACATGATATTATATTTACAGACACTATTAGAGCAGATGTCTCTTATCAGTAAATTAAAAGTGTAGCTGTTTACGTATCTTATTTTTTATAGCTGAATTATATCAAAGATTCAATAATTAATACTTTCTACCTTATTATTTTCCTAGTGGTTGCCCATAGTACTAGAAGCTGACATAATATCCTGTCCAACCACCATTAGTGCAAATCTTGACTCTCATAGAATTATGTAGAAGCACAGCATTATCTATCCCAACTGTACTGTCCATACACACACATCATTATTCTTCCTTTCTATACCCCTTCCTTTTTCTACATCTGTCAAAGATGGGCACTCCACTGTCATTCAACCAATTTAGGTACCTGAACTCAATGACACAATCCAACACAGTCCAGCATTTCACAACAATAGTGAGTTATCCGAAGAAGTTGTCGACCATAGCCATTTATAGCTCAACTTATTATTATGTCCCCACGGTGTATACCTCATTTTTATACTTTTCTGCTGGATGGTTAAGACCTAGATAGAGCAAGACCTATATACCAACATATGTACTTTTTGTTTCTTATGAAGTCAGTGAAGTCCCTTTGGGGTTTATCTTGTAGTCCTGTACATTATTCTGTAGATCCTTTGTCTGTGTCATCCATGTGGATGAGTCATGGCCAATGCTTGACCAGTTTGTTCTCTTTGAGAGCCTGAAAGAACGTTTTCTCTCCATGTGACTCTCCCCAGGTACACTATAAATCATGGATCTCTTTCCTCTGTGGCTTCATAATCTTCTTGTTCAGAAAATTTGGGGCTCACCTGAGTTTCATGATGCTGCAGTACAGGTCTGTTCAACCTGTCATTTGTTTTATGGCTTTGGAGACTTTAAGTGTTTTTCATATGTTCTAGAGGATAGCTTTTGTCAAATAAATATTGAAAATACATTTTTTCCTTATTGGTCTAGATATAACATACTTTATAAGAATAAGTTGATAATTTATATGTATGCAAGCTTACTAATATTTTCTTTATAAAATGCAATTTCATATCTTCTTTGTAAAACTTTCCCTCCCGGATAGTCACACAGATACTGTCCTATATTGTACCCTAAAGTACTAATTAACCTGACCATATCTTTTAAGATAAAGAGCTATTTCTGTTTTCCATGCAAACACAAATTTTTCCAGGATCACTTTGTAGCAAGCCTGTCCTTTTCAATTGTTTTGCAATGTTCCCTCTCTATTATAGTTGATCTATAGTGTCCATATTCTTGAAAGCTTTTCTGAACCCTATAATTTTATTGCCTATTGGAAAGATGTGATAGGATCTGAATCTTTCACTTCTGTCAATGTTTTATTTTTATATTTGAGTCAATATGTCACTATTACAGAGATTGTTGTATCTTCTTACCAAGCCAAACTTCCCATCTTTCTGCATTGACTCCAGCCAGTCTTCTTTCTTCTCTTCCTAAAGCACATTGTGCTAAGGTGTTTTCTCCACCTAACTGTGTGTTATGCACTTAGGGGTGCACCACATGACCCCTCATACATCTTGTGACTTGCTGTCTTTCACACAGAGAAGTGCTGTGTGCAGAACAGCTTTGTTTTCCCATGAATTAGGCTGCTATTGCCCCAAGACCTGGAGATTTTGGGCCAATTTCTGCAAATATTCTGAGTTCAAAGACTCCTTTGGTGTCTCCTGTGGCTGGGGGCTTACCTACCACTTGTCACTAGACTAAGATATTTTATAACACAAGATACCTTTCTTCTTCTCCCAATTGAAAAGTTTAAATTAGTTGATTGTCAACTTAGAGTTAATTTACTAATTAATCTGGATTTTTACATTAGAAATAAGAAAATAAGATAAAGGCACATAAAATGCACCCTTTTTTGGATTTAGTATTTGTTTTGAGACAACTTCTCCCTCTTTAATTGAGGCTTGTTTCAAACTTGCCGAGATCCTCCTGCCTCAGCCTTCCAATAGCAGGGGTACCCAGGAGAGCTCCAGCACACTCAGCTGAGAATGCATCACCTGGTAACAACACAATTGATAGACATCCTGGTGTGATGGTGAGTGTGACAGAGATAGCAGTAATCTACGGCTAGAGCAAATACAAGCTGACAGTGGCTTAGTGACCTTTCAGCTTTAACTGTTCCCACATAATAGTAAAACAATACTTAGAAACAAATCCTTAACACACATTATTTGATGCACAAATAAATAATATATAAAAACCTTAGGATGAACTGTTCATACTGGTAAGTGCACTTGTGACAACACAATGATTTGAAAAAGTCCGTCTATTCACACTGAACCTTAAGTACCAGAAGAATGAAGTTTGATGTCAACAATTTATCTTAAAATCCTCTTATCCAAAGTGTGTCTAAAATTTATCAATGTAGTAAATCTAATAAATTTCAAAGCAGTAGAGATTTCTGTGTCAGCTTTATAGATATAATTTAAATAAAAGTAAGAAAGAAAAAATGGCAAAAGTTAGCAAGCTCAAAATATCACATACAAAACATACTTTACTCATATTGGAAGATAACCTGGGGATGAACTCTGATCGCTTTGCATACAAGACACGCACACTGCTAGGGGCAATGCCTTAATGCTGCTTTAATCCTTATTTTGATACGATCTCTCCAAGTTGCCAAGATTGCTACAAAACTTAGACTACTTCTGCCTCCAACTTCAGAGTAGCTGAGAACAACTACGCACCACAGTTCAAGAACTGCCAGAAGTTTTGAACAGGAGTTTTAGATTTTAAAATTTCTTGTGTAATTGATATTAGTAGACCCTGAATAAATTAAAATGCTGACATGAATGCCCGTTTACCTTTGTTTCTATGCATATTGAAATCCTTGTTTATTAATACATATAGAAATGCAAACATGCACCCTCTTTAATATACCTGCATATATTGTAGAATTTACTGATTTACAGCAAAGGTTCAACTTTAGAAAATTCACCAGTGAACTTGAATCTCAGAAAAGATTATGAAGATAGATGTAGTTGAGGTGTATGATTTAAAAAAAAATCTTTGTCTTAAATACTCCATATGAGAAGCTTAACAGAAGAAAACTCAATCTGCATTATGTCAAGATATATCAGCATTTCATGAGTGCCTTAAATTTTCAAAGATTTTCATACTTTTAAATCCAATACGAACATATAAATGGCTGATCTTGGGTTATTATTAAGATCACAGAGTTGCTCCCTCACCCAGGGGCCACCAAGTCCCAGGCCTGATCGATGCCACAGGCAAACACAGGCAAGGACAACAAGGAACCCTAAGCCCCACAAAAGCAAGAAGAGTGAAAGAAAAAAAGTCAAATTTAACTTTAAAAACTCATGAAAATAATATTTTCCAATAATACAGTTAACATTTATTTGAAACAACTGATTGAATTTTCATAAGAACAAGACTTATGATGTTATTTATGATGTTTTAACCTGTCCAACATGATCTTCCTTTCTCCAAACTTCTGCCTGCCTTCAAAACCTATTAGATTGAATAGACAATTATGTTCATTATGTGATTTTTAAATGTGCTCAAAGAAACCACAAAAATGTAGGCATTAATCTCACCAGACAGAATTTATAAATAAAGAAGAGAAAAAATAAAAAAAAATAATCAAATACAATTTTAAGTTTAAAATATCTTTGTTGTATCAAATATTAATTACAAGGACCCTCTGATGTTTAATTACAGAAGCATATCAACAAATCTGAAGACAGAGCTTTTGATATTATCTACACTGAGAAAAGAAATTAAAAAAAAGAATGAAGGAAAATTAACACTGCACATCAGAAAGTATGAGCAGAGATGACATGAACCAACAATATTTCTCATTAACTGTATATAATCTTCATGTTTTATGTAGGTTCATGTTCAATCCTTATCTCAGTAAAAGAAAAAAGGAAAAGACAGGACAATATAAAGAGAAAATTCCTAAAGGAAAGATATTCACCCCCAAAATGGGTAATCTAGGACTGTCACTCTGCCTAGCAGGACACAGAACAAAAATGCACATCGGTGCGTGTGAGATGAATTTGTGCTAGTTGGGATAAAGAAGCTTCTTCTGCATGTTCTGTGTGGATTCTGGAATTAATGACAAGTAACCTTGCAAGAAGGAAACAGAAATGGATTTGACTCACACGGAGGAACAGGATCTGAGAAGCAAGAGTGAGAAGAGACCAAAGCTGCAGGAGTGACATGGCTGCAAGCCAAAAATGCCAGACACCACCAGAAGCCACTAGAAGAGGGACATTAATTTAATTTCTCTGGATACTTCACACACACACACACACACACACACACACACACTGATGTTTTCATTTTTGCCCAGGAAAGCTGATCTCAAATGTCCGCAAAGGAATATTTTTATTGAGTCATATTATAACACTAATTTATAGAAATTATGGTAATCACAAGAAATCAATAGAATACTTGTGTGAATGGACTCCTCAAATCCACTAAATCAAAACTGAAGAACCTTAAAGGAAGAAAAGAGCAGTAATAGTTGGGTGTTTCACCATTCTACTTTTGATAATTAATAGAATAACTAGAAAAGATGTCCACATGCTAATAGAAATGGTGCACACAGCTAGAATCAGCTTAAGATTGATGTATCTATATGCCACTGCACCAAACAAGGGCAGAATTCACACTCTTTATGGCATGTAAATATTTTTTCATAATAAACCATAGGTTGAGTAATAAAATAATCCAAATATATTTTAAAGGATACAAGTATATAAATTATGTTCTCTGACCACAGTAAAATTAAGTTAAAATTCAGTAACCAAGGATATTTTTGGAAATTTCCAAATATTGAAAATTAAATAGCATATTCCTAAGTAGCCAACAGAACAAAACAATAGATCACAAAGGAAATAGAAAATAAATTTTGGTCAAGTTAAAACAAAACATATATAAACATGTAAGATGCAGCTAAAGCAAAATCTATATAAAGTAAACTGCTAAAAAGGTACAAATGACCAAATTAACTCAACAGAAAAGAAAATCTGAATAGATCTAGAGAAAGTAGAAAGATGGAATTAATATTTTCTCTGAGAGTGTAAATGGTGTAAAGTATTATATGTATATGTTTCTCTCTCAGAGAAATATTCAGGAAAAGAATTCTCCATGGGAGTTAAACAACTTTTTGAAAAGAAAAAGAACATTTATCAATTTTAATCATTTCAATTTATAAAATAAAACACTTCCTATGTTGTTCTTTAAAGCCATTATTACTCACGGTTAAAAAAAGAATGTATATCACAAGAAGGAAAAATAGAAAACAGTACTCATTATGGACATACACAAAGAAGACTCAACAAAATCTATTAGCTAATTGAATATGGAAACATGTTTTTAAAAGGCAGTGCATCTCGACAACTTGGGATTTAGTCTAGAAATACAAGGCTGGCTCAACACCAATCAACAGATTTTCCTGTGTTAACAAAGTGAACATGCACAGCTACACAAACAGATGAAGAAAAGGTTCTGACAAAAATTGAAAATGATAAAAGCACTTATTATGAAATAGGGAAAAAATGGGCTGGTGAGATAGCTCAGCAGACTAAGCACCTGCTTAATCAAGCTCAGGGACCAGGACTTGATCCCCGGCACCACAGGCTGTCCTAACCCCACCCTCTGGCACTTTGAGTGGGCCACCAAGACTGGCCTTGTGATGTACACCTGTAATCCTAGTTCTGGGGAGGCCAAAAACAGAAGCATCACTACTCTTCACTGCATAGTGAGACTCTATATCAAACACATAGATAAATAAAAAAGAAATAGAAAACAATTAACTTTCACCCATCAGATAGTAGCTAAAAAACAAAGCTCTATATTTAATGATGAAATCTGAAGCAGTCCTCTAACTTTTAGGATTAGAACAACAAGGGTCTCCCCGTGAATTCTTTTAATATTATTCTGAGGGTCTTAGCATAGCAATTCAATGAAATAAAAAGGAATTATCCCTAAGGGAAAGGAATGACTAAATTTATCTCCATTCTGATAAGATACATTTTATTATAGAGAATCCATAAACATACACAAGCTTAAGAATGCACTGATTCACAGAAAATTAGACTTTTTAATCAAATACAGCAGGGTTACAGGATGCAAGATCAATAAACACTACCAGTTCCATTCCTGCATATTAACTATGATTGATCTAAAGTGAAATTATAAATCAATACTATTTACAACATCTAGAAGAATAAAATAGTGAGTTAATTTCACATAAAAGCATCAAAGTTTGCACTCCAAAAACTGAAAGTATCCCTACATGAAACTAAAGAACTTGTAAACAAATGGGAAAAGTGAGTTAGAAGACAGCACTGTTAGAATAACAGAATCCTCAAATTGATATGGAAATTCAGTCAGACCCCTACGTTGTCTAAAACTATTGTATTTAAATTTTAAAAGAACTCATTGCAGTAGCAGACGGCCCGCAGAGAATGAGAAGTGCGTGTGCTCAGTATGGCAGGAAATCATATGAGGGGCTTCATGGCAGGGCTTTCTCCTCACCTCCATTTTGAAACACCATCTCTTACTCTTTCCGGTCCCCTTTCACTGATTATGGCAGGCTACCCTTGTCCATCTTGTCCTCACCCACCTTGCGCACCACAACTCTGTCACAGGCAACTCTGGCTCTTCCCTAGTGTTCAAATGGCCATGAAAGATCTCTTTTTATATCAATGCAGAACACTGAGAAATCCACAGTAGAGCACCAGCACACATTCAGGAAATAAGACCCCAGGTCTGCTTCGTGAAGTGGAAAAAATGATAGAATAAATACTGTTTGAGTGGGGAGGAACATTTTAGGGGGGTGGATGGCAATATGTCCTTTACTTTAGTAATCTGTAAAAAGTTTGAATATTCATCCTGGGTCACCGAGATAGCTCAGCAGTCTAATTGCCTGCCTAGCCAAGCGCAAGGATGTAGGTTTGATTCCTAGTACCACATTCCACGGCTGCCCTACCATGGGCACTCTGAGAAGGCTGCTGAGACCGTAGGTGGTAACACAAACCTGTAATTCCAGCACTGGGAAGCTAAAAACAGGAGGATCACTAGGAGTCTGAGCTGCACGGTGGGATCCTGCACCAAATTACAGAAACAAAAATTCATCTTAGTTTTCCATCTCACCTTGCACCTTTTCTTTCTTTTCCTGTAGACTTTGAAAGGTTTATTTTTAAATTTCATAGAGATGGAGCCAATTCAGAACTGTAAAACATTCTTGAAAAAGAACAAAGATAAAAGACATTTCAAGGTTTCAAAACATTAAAATGAATAAGAAATAATGGCAAACAGAAACAGAGAGATACCTTAGTAGGGTAGAACTAGGAGTCCAAAATCAAAATAATCTTTCCATTACAATCTGTTGATATTGAACTAATTTTTTTTTTCTGAAAAAGGGGGGAAAGTCTTTTTATGTAATGGTGAGATGCAAGCAAAGAGCCACATGAAAGGAGTAGGACTGATTCATTCTTCATTCAGTAATAGGAATTAATTCAAAATTCTATGCTCTGCTTTGTAAAGATCGGCATAAGTCCAACCCCCTTAAATTTGACAACGGTTCCTGTGTTATTATATTAAAAGCAGAAGCAACAAAAGCAATTTTTAGATATGTTGGATTTTATCAAAATTAACTTTTGTTCTTGACAGATACTACCAATATCTTGCAAAGATAACCCAGTGGTTTCCAGAAAATATCTGTAACATAGACGTGATAAGTTACCTGTATCAGGAATGTATAAGGGGTTATCTCACCTCAATATTAAAAATTTGAATAGCCCAGTACATAGAGGCAAAAATATTGAATGGATATTGGGAATGGATAAGGGAATGTTGGTTCAAGCAATCCGTGAAAATATACTCAGTGTAGACCTGGGGCAGGCCACGCCCCCAGGGAAACAGACTCAAACTTGTCTCTGTGGTTCAGGACCCTCTGTCCACTAGGACAGCTGGTTCTGGCACACAGAAGAGCCAGTGAGACAAGAAACAGCTCCACAAACAGAAGGCCAGGCCCTGGCCCACACATGGAGGTCAAGGTGAGCTCCGTCCCAGCCCACACTCCATGCAAATGTGGCTGGAGGACAAAGAACATTTCTGTGATCCAGCATGGGTGCTATGAGAGTTCTGTGACCACCCAGGGGCTCATTCCGTTCATTGTCCACTTTGTGTGACAAAATCCCATCTGACTGGAAGTCATCTTGCTTGTCTTGTATTTTGTGCTTATTTTTGATTTTTGATTTATTTGCTGTTTCTCTCCTGTCTTGCATGTATCTACTTTTTTTCTTCCTTTCTTTCTTCTTTTTATCTTTCTTTTTTTCTACTCTGTTCTTTCTTCCTTCTTTTTCTCACTTGCTAGGTTTCTTTTTCATTTTCTTTAACATTGATCCTCTTTTCTTAACCACTTTTTGACTTTAAAACTTCAAGTGGGTAAGCACTCCTCCTTCTCTTGCTGATTCCTCCTTCATGTTTGTTTCATTCTTTCCTTCCTGTGTCCTCCAGTTTCCCAAAACTTGTGAGACCATCCTTTGACCTCCAGCCTCAATTCCTTTTTTTTTTTTTTTTTTTTTTTTAGTTTTGCAGAGTCTCCTTCTATAGCTTGGATGCATAGAGATCTTCCTGTCTCAGCCTCCCCAGGGCTGGCATGTGCCACTGCACCTGGCTTCCTTGGTTCTTTATATTTTGACCTCATTGATCATATTGTCCTGTCCACTACTCATGTCATCCTCTCACTCCCAGATAAAGAGTAAATTCACTCCACTATAGGAAAATCAGGATATTCAAGAGATACTAACCTGAGGATCAGTGGAGCAAATTAGAAGATGAAGACACACTCAGCCAACTAATCTTTGACAGAGGGCTAAAAATCTTCACTGGCAAAAAGATAGCCTTTTTAATAAACAGTGCTGGAAAAACTGGCTATCTATATGCAAAGTCTGAAACTAGGTCCATGTCCCACCATGCACTAAAAGACAGATCTAAATATTAAAACTGAAACACTAAATCTACTTGGAGAAGAAAGAAGGTCAAAATCTTGAAGATGTCTATGGAGAGAAACTTCAAGAACAAAACCCAAACTGCACAGGAAATACTCCACAGAATTAGCAAGTGGAATGGTGCCTTACCTAGAGTCTCTGCACAATGAAAGAAATCACCAATAGAGTGAAAAGATGAGTCACACAGTGGGAAAAACTTTGGCTAACAGTCCCTCAGACAAAGGACTTCTATGTAGAGCATGTAAAGAATTGAAAAATATCAGACCTGCCAAAATCTAAACACTCAATCCAAACTGGGCATCTGAGATGAATACACACTTTCCATATGGAGAAATACAGATAGCAAATAAATAAATGAAGAAATGTTCAACATCACTGGTCATTCAAGAGATGCAAATTAAAAGAACATTGAATCCCTCTCACCCTGGAAAGAATCACTGCTATCAAGAAATAAGACAGTGACAAATGCTGGAGCCTCAGTGTTCAAAAGGCACTTTTCTCCATTGGTGGTGGGAGTATATACTGGATCAGCTATCATGGAACAATGTGTGGCAATTCTTCAAAAAA
>PVKA01017878.1:0-44923 GCA_004027165.1 Ctenomys sociabilis | reverse complement strand
TCTCTCTCTCTCTCTCTCTCTCTCTCTCTCTCTCTCTCTCTCTCTCTCTCTCTCTCTCTCTCTCTCTCTCTCTCTCTCTCTCTCTCTCTCTCTCTCTCTCTCTCTCTCTCCCCTTCTTTCCAGGACTGGAGATTGCACTCTTGTGCTTGCCAGGGAAACACTTATTCCACTGAGTCATCTCCCTGTCCCCCTAATTAAATTTCAGTGAAAATTTTTCTATATTTATACTGGATCTCCTAAATAGGTCCTGCAGTTTTGACATAGGGGAATGAAACTCAACCTGAAAGATACCTAGGCTGACAGTTTGTGTTCTCTGAAACTGAAGAATTAATTTTAGGAACAAAAGAGGTTAAAAGCAGAATATATTTATTGGAGATAAAAGGCTCCTGTCTCAGTGAGGGACAGAAGGGGGACCTAAGTGAGTCCCTCCTGAATCTATCTCTTCAGGGACTTTTAGAGTAAAGCCTTGTGGTGAGGTGATTCTAAATTAGAGAATATGGGAACTTGGTTAGGTGGGCATGAGATGGGACAAACTATGGTCTCCAATAAGATTACAAGCACAAAATCCCAGGATCTAATGAAAAGTGAGTCATGTAGCAAGCAGGCATAAATACAGAACTGGCTTTTCCTGTGGGGGTTGGGTCAGTGACTCTCTTCCAAGTGACTGATATGTATTTGCAATATCAATCTCTGATGTTGATTCCTAGGGAAATATGTGGCTGCATCTGTCTCTCCTTTTGTCCTGAAGTCTGTCCACAAGAGGGTGTTTGTCTCTCTCAAAGTTGCAAAGTCACCTTGACTTCCATGCTGTATTCTTGAGGGCCCCCTGCCTGAAAGCCTAAAATATTTCTATCTAATTCAGCACCTGCAACATTTTGAAAGATTATGTTCATGTTCCTCATATTTTATATTTTTTATGGAGATACTTATTATAGGATCAAGTTACATTTTGGAAAATTTTACCTTCCATTCTTTCTATTGGGATTTCACATTTGGTACCTATTTAATTTCCTGTAGATAGTTTTCACTTTTCACTTACAGACTCCTACAGTATTTATCTCTCAACTCTCTACCTACTTTCCTTTCTCTGTTCCTTTCCTCTTTCTCTTTTCCTCTTTATTTTCTTGCTATTTCTTAATATTTATGACACTTACTTTCTTAAAATTACTTTCCTTTTACCTTCTTCATAGTATTTCAAGAATTTTCATTGATTGTTTTATTCTTGTTTTCTTTGGTTAATCTGCACAAATTATTCTTTTGCTTGCATAGGAGACACATTTGGCATTGGATCATTTTATTACTGTCTAAGCATGACCGACAGGAAAGCACAGTAAATGATATAAAGCTCAGATTTTATGAGTTGTATATGTTGATTTTAGACTGTACTGTAGATAGACTTAGTAAGCCACTTATTGGTGTGTTCTGGTGACATTTGTAGGTTTTTCTACCTTGGAATAGTTGGATTTCCCTAAAATAGAATACTCGTGTTCTGTTCTATTCCACTCTGCTGTGTTTTTTGTTGGAAGAGCAAATCTGGCACAGTTCTAGAAGTCAGAGAGGCTAGTCAGTCTGAGCTTTCAGAATTTTGCATCCTTTAACATATACTCCTTAATAAGTTATTCCAGGCCTCAGGGGCCTCTCTTTTGACTTCTACAAGCAGAAAACCGTTAGTCTTTTGTCAAGATAAAGTAGTGGCATGGAAGGTTGTAGGTCTCTACCAATCTAACTTATTTTCAAATAGCTCCACCTTTGCCCACTCCTTTAGGAGCCCCCACCCACATCTCATATCTAAAGTTTCTGGCTTTGCCACTTACCAGGCTTTCTCAGGAATTTACCTCATGCCTTGGGTATTTCCCAGCTTTTCCCCATTGCCAGTTTAGAAAGAAGCCTTTGCAAACATGTTTTCCATCAACTTGTAAGTTTCCAAATTTAATGCTATTGGTCTTATATTTTCTGAGAGCATCAGTTTCTCAATAATTTATGTATATTTCTATACCTTTTGTGCTTTTCTACAGAGATCAAAGTTAGAAGTATCTGTTCAGTCTCTCATCCTCAGTACGCAGCAGCTAGATTTTATTTAAAGAAGTATCACCATGAAAATTGTTATATACATGAGCAAGAAAGAAAGCAGTGGCCTTTTGTAAGAGAGGGAAAGTCTAGACAATGTAGTAAGCACAAAGAAGGGAAGACAGCGGAGAGTAGACATTGGGGATTTGGAATTAAAATCATGAAACAGGTATTGTGGAGGGAAGAGATTCAGATATTCTAGAAATCTAATTGAACAAGTGAGTAATACATATATATATATATACATACATATACATATATATATATATGTATTCTAAGAAATAGTAAATTTAGAAATGATGTTTAAGGTTAATAAACATTTCTATTAAAGATACTTTATACTGTGATTTTTTTAATACTAAAGCAGTGGTGTCAGCCAGACAGCTCACTGGACTAAAGCACGTGATTAAGCAGAGCACAGTAGATGGGGCTTGATCCTGACATGCCATGCTGACCCCGTCCATGGGGCTCCCTGAGACAGGGACTGAGATTGAGCATGGTGGCACGTGCCTATCATACCAGCACTTTGGAGGCTGAACACAAGAGGATCACTATGAGTCAGATATGCCTTGTGAGACTCTGTAGACACTACATTAACACAAAAATAAATAAATGAAACAAAACAGTTATGCCATGTTAATAAGGAAGATTAAGAACAAGAGGTCTGATTAGGAAATATGCACTGAATTTTCATCAAAACACTGACAATATATAAAGCCAGGAGGCTTCGTGAGGTCACCTACAGAAAGAATGAGTCCTAGGAAACGATGCCCTTAAGCTTTAAGGGTAGTAATAATAATTTATAAAAAACAAATAAGCAGATGGAGGTAACAGAAAGGTTGCTGAGAGAGAAAGGAAACTCAGGAGCAAAGGAAGCAAGGAATTACAGAGGGAAAGAACATCGTCTTGATGAAAGGTGTGATGAGGACATGTGAAATGAGCCCATCGTGCTTACTGGGGTTCGCAACACTGGGCATGCTGTTATGAATGCCTGACATAATATAGATAAGCCTGACTGGAAAAATCAGGAAGAGACGATTGCTAAAAGAGACTTCACAGAGACAACTGTTTTCTACAAAAGGGCCAACAAAAGAGCTAATGGCAAGAATCAAGGGGACTCTTTAAAATAATGATGGATATATCCAAGATTCTGAAATCATCATAATAATTAAGAAAATGCTTGCCACATATTTTAGAACCATGTAACTGTTGTTATACATTAGCTCACAAAGAAATATATGAGTGTTATTCTTGAGGCCATAGGTGAATTAAAAGCAGAATTTATGAAACCTTGGCTTAATACAGTATTTCACATTTATTGCGGCTGCTTTTATCACACCACTGAGCACATGCTAGACCTTATTACTTTTTGCAAGTGCATCATTATTTACATTCTTTCCTTTCACTTCTCTTTTACAAAATAATGAGCTTGAAGCTGTGCTGTACATCATAACACTGTAGCCAGAATTGATTTAGGTAACCCTTCTGTATCATTTTAATGTAAACCAGAACACAGGTTTATTATTGCCTAATTTTCAAAAGAGAAAGACCTGAAGACATTAATTTATTGCTGGCTTAGGACTCTTCATTGGAACCTACCACTATTGCTTCACAAAGATTACTGGAGGTTGAATCATGACAGTGAATTAACAATGAAACTAAGCTGCTCCGGATTTGCTGTGACCAAAAATGTTGGCAATGTATGTCGCAGCTCTGTACAACACCAAGGCCTTGTCTCATGCTATGCTGCTGCTGAAATGGTAAAATAAGAGCCAGGCTTGGGAGCAGGTGTGAGCCACAGTTGGGCCAAATCTGGAAACTTCTGTTAAATAAATGGTTTAAATAGATAACTATAGGGAGATCCAAATTTCAAGTTGTCAAAGAAAACCAGGGGGGTGTTTTACTGTGTGAATACAATAGTTCTGTGAGGGCATACTACTTAGTAGCTGTCTGCTCGTTTCCCAGGGTAACTGCAGGAGCACCACTGGCACCGTGGAGAGGTGGATGAGGAGGCAGTGCTGCTCAGGGGGGTTGGGTTAATGCATTAGTTAGGTTTTTACTAGAGGAACAGATACAATATAGGGGACAGATCATGTACACAATATAAATGTAGAGGAAATTGCAAGATTGGCTTCCAATAGTCAGCCATAGAGTCCAATGAGGAAGCGTGCAGAAGCATTGCCTCTGTACGCCCTAGACAAGGACTCAGTCCCAAGGTCCAGAGCTCACTGCAGTACTCCATGCAAGTTTCTGGTCAATGGAACCGTGACGCAAGACTGAAGAGTCTGCTATGGAAGCTGAGGCTGAAGAATCTGCGCTGCAAGCGAGGAGATGAACTCCAAGTACACTGCGAAGACTGGAGTTCCTCGGAGGAAGTGCAGTATCTGGAACTCTGGAATGTTCATGCCTTCCTCACCCCCTTTACATCCCCTTTCTGTACTGAGACCCTCTGGGGCAGGGCCCCTCGTGCTCTATGGTGGGCCTTAGGGCTGGGTCTCCACTGGCCAGAGTGTGGAACTGCGGAGCTGATCCAGCCAAGTTGACACAAAGTATCAACCACTACAGTCAGCTTAGTAAGGACTCTCACCCCAAAGTCTGCAAGGGAAAAGAGAAGCAGTCTCTGTCAAAGTGAAATGAATGATAAAGAATCTGAGTGATATGGAACTAGGATTAAAAGAGGTTGGGCCAGAGAGGTAGCTCAGGGGTCTACGTGTCTACCTGGCAAGCGCAAGGACTGAAGTTGGATCCCATGGTGGCACACACCTGTAATCCCAGCTAAACGGAGGCTGAGACAGGAGGACCACTATGAATCTGAGCTGCTCAGTGAGACCCTATACCAAATAAACAGAATTATTTTAAAAGTGATCATTTTCAATTAAAGAATTAAAAAATATATCTATATTATAGATATTAAAATAAAGGAAATATCTCTGTTCTTACAGAGACATTTTATTATAGAAAAAATAATGATCATATTGTGCAAGTATATCCTGATTTTAGCTACATATTAATTAGTTTCAAGTTTTATTGTAGCTATTATTATTTTTCAAATGTTGATAATTTCTCAAATGGAATAAATTCTGGTTAGCCATCTCCACATTCATAGATATTATTTCCGCCTTTTCATTATAGCTATTTATATTTATTTAGTTGTTTATTATAGAATCATTTATTCTATAAATATTTTCTTTGTTGACAAATGTGTTGAACTAGTTGAACTTAGTATATTTGATCAGAATATGAACATAATCTAATCCTTTTTAATGCATATGAAAATTGACATTTAGTATTTATCTTCATCGTCCATATCTAAAGGGTTATTTCATCTGAACTTCACTAACAACGAAGATCATTTCTGTTAGTATTTCTATTTCAACATAAGGCACTGTTTGCAATTTCAATTTGTACCTATTTAATAACAAGTAAGTTTCATACATTTTAGTGCAATTATTTATTGGTCTTTGTTACATATTTTATGTAATAAATAGGCTGAAAACTACATTGAAAGTAACTTGAAAGATTGGTCCTTGGAAAAGCTACATTATATTTTTCTGATTTTTTAATGATCAAGTATTTGTGTCCCATTGGAGAAGATTGCTTTAAGTATGCAAATAAGCATCGCTCTTCTTCAACCTGTATTAAGTACAGAGTATTTAAGCATATATTTAATTTACATATGTTATTGACATGAATTTACACCTTGTATATTTTTCTTCAGTGTTAATTATATTGATATAGTGTAAGAGAAATAGAAATCTACCCTTTATTTGTATAGTTTGCATTTTATAAAAATTAGGAAATTTAACAGAATGCACAAGTATACCCTTGTTCCACCAAAATTATAAATAAATAAATAAAATAAATGTAGACTCTTACTGGAAAGAGTGTTGGAGAGTGCAGAGTTTTATTTGCCAAGAGAACAAAATTACCTGTGTTAAGTGACCTAGGCAAGGAGACTAAAGGAACAGATGATTGTGGGGGTGTGAGCAATGCGAAAAGTAAAGGTAGGATTGCTAAGGGAGTGTGAGCAGCCCACAGCAAGAGGCGGGGGATGCGGACACCCTTGAACAGAGGAATACGACATTAGAGAAAAGAAGTAAGGAGTTGGGTTATAAATGGCCTTAAAAGCTTCAGCTGATAGAAATCTGAGCTGGACTTGTACTTGGAGATTAAACAATGAAATACATTTGACTATAATTATTTTTAAATTTGTGTTCGCAATTTTGCATACTACATGCATTTAATGTTCGTGAACTATCATTCTCAGTGAATTTGGAGCCAAGAGATTAATATTTGAGGCTTTCTTTTGGTTGTTTACATATGTGTACATGTGCCAGGTGGCAAATTCTGAGATTTCAGCTCATGTGGTACACGTTTTTTTCTCCAAGTATATTTATTGGCGCCATGTTTTGTTTCTACTCTTTGGGTTCTTTTTGCTGGATATTTGCTATTAAAAATGGCTCCATACATAGTGCTAAACCACTGTCTAATTACTCCACACAAGAAGGCTGGGAGTGAGAGAATGTGAATGTGGTCTCATGCTGTCTCATATAGAATGTGAAGGTCGAAGGAGCTTCTTCCAGGAGGAAGTGCAACGTCACTGGCGCCAGTCCTACATCAATGAGTCAACAAGATGTTTTAAGAAAAGTGTCTTCAAGAAAAATGTACACAAAAAAACAGCATTTACTGGTTAGTTGACAAAAGGATATGTGAGTCTAGAACTGCTGGGATCTAAATATTTGTTTCTTTTAGTACCATGATTCAATGTTCATTAATTAGGTGTTCTCAGTAGTTTTATAAAATAAAACCTACTACTTGGGTTTGTCTCATAAGCTCCTGTGGATGAAAGACTTGTGAACTCCACACTGGGACTCTTACCATAACTTGGTGCTTTAAGAGAAAGTATATGGGCCACTACCAAACCATCTTTTCGTATGGCTTTCTGAGCCACACAGGATCTTATTACTGCTCCTAGGACACCATGATGCACAGCGACTTGCTTTAAAGTGCAGGATAACCTTGGATGGAGCATCTAAGCATGTTCCCTGATGCTCTAATACTCCCATCTATTTTTTGTCTAAATATTTTATTTTTCTACCCTCATCCTTCTTGCACACTCAGAATTCATACATCTTACTTCTTTTACAATTCTTTCACTCCCCTAAATTATAATATCTTTTGCTCCTCTCTGGGTGGGATTTTTTTGTCTAATTTGTGAATATTCATTTAGATACATGTATTTATAATTCTAAAGATGATATCTCTTGAAAATCCGTTCCCTTTTCTACTTGTGTACTGGCATTTGTTTCCTGAAGGTGGATGCCTAAAAAGTCTTACAACAGCTTAATTGTTTGGCTTGCAAAGGAAAATAGCAACCAGATTACCAGTTAGTATTGGAAGACTGTTAAATCCCTTGGCACAGTGCTAGTGTCATTCTTGTTGCATCAAGGTTTGTAAAATTCAACCATGGCAAGGTGCAGTCATTTTCTGAAGTCATGTAGAAACACAAACAAGAGGGTTATGTTATTTTCTGAGAAACTGTTGTCAGTTGCCTAGAGAAATATATAATCTATAGGGTTATTTTTAGTTGAGGGAACTTTCTCAAGAGAAAATGTACAGTATTTAAACATATGGCTGTGAGTTATTTCACTCAATGTATATCTGATTACCAACGAATACCTCAAGTTTGTCCTCTATAGCAAAGGAGTAATTCATTGTCATTATGTACAAACATTTTCTTTATCCACTCATCTATTTCTGGGCATATAGATTTAGTTATTATAAATTGGGCTTCTATAAAAATGTAAACTTAGTACAAACACTAGGAGAGTCATGCAGTTTCTCACATGGTTAGAAACATTTGGAGAGATGGGGTGTTAGGAGGTTCTGCTTCGTAGGAACATCCAAGAATGTGCTTATACAAAAACAGATGGTATAAATTAATTACATAACATCACATAAAGAGACTCCAGTGTAACATGACATAATTGTACAATAAAATTTTGTAATAAATAGGACACACTCTAGAATACAATGACAAAAGAGCTATAATAATAGACACATAAGTTTGTGTCATAGTCATAATAATTGTTGGCTAGGAACCTGTCTGGAAGGCACAAGAACCCGAGTTCAATCCTCAGTGCCACATGCTGTGCTGGTCACTGAAACAGGGTATGGTGGCACATGCTTATAATCCTAGTGCTGAGGAGGCTGAGACAGCAGGGTCACTATAGGTCAGAGCTGCATAGCTAGACCCTGTTATATATTTCTTTGGGTTATGAGTTGGTAGAAATAGGAGCAGTGAAATCCATGAGTTTTGTTTCTGATTATAATGCTATAATGGAAACACTGTAAGAGAGTTCTGGTTGAATCTTTCAAGCATGCAGACTAATTTAGTTTTTTACTACATATCTATAGAATGATGCAGATATTCCAGTAAATTAAACTAATTCCTTTAGGTCTTTATTTTAAGATAATGTCCTGTTTTCCCTTCTTCTTTGGCTCACTGTCAATAGAAAATTTTCTCACCCATTTTATAATTTCTAAAATTTGGTCTTTCTCTTTAATATTTCTTAAGTATTATAGAGTTGCTGGGCTCCATAAAAAATATTCCACCCATTGAATGCCATTTCTAAAGATAATTAAAAAGTTAAAAGCTACTAATACCAAAAAGGGAACAGAGACAGGATGGAAATATTGAAGCCAGTGAATTTAATGTTACACATATTAAAAGTAACAATCAGTTATGTTGTCCAGAGGTTTGCATACTTATGCACAGAGAAGTACACCTCTGCCCACCCCCACAACCTATAAGTAAATGTAACCTTAAGGAGTTGAATTTAGAAATGGTCAGTTTCTTAGATTTGGGATGAATCTGTGACTTCCTTACACTTTTTTCTGCCTATTTCTCAAGGTATATTTCAATATTCACTTGATTCCTTCTTCACCATGCCAGATCTAAAGAACTAGAAAAGAATTAATAACAGATTCCAAGGGGTATTTCATACTTCCAAAATTTTGTTAATAATTGAAATTAAACTGAGTGTAATTTAGCACTGAGCTATATTCGCAGGCTTTTTTAAATTATGTTTTGAGACAGAGTCTTAGAGTGGCCTTGAACTTGCCTCAGACTCCTACAAAGATTTCAACATTTCTTTTCCAGCTTGGAATTATTTTGTTTCATTATGATGTCTTTTGGTACACAGGAATGAATGAAGTAATCGAGTTTCTCTAAGTTTTTCAGGTTGGGATACAATTTGCTAATCTCTTGCATCAGCCTCACAGAGCTCTGGGATTATAGCCATGTACCACTGAACCTAGCTTCAACTCTAATTCTAAATTCCTGGAAGCCTGAGACCCCATGTCATGCAGTGTTATTTATGAAGATTGTAAAAATAATCTTATTTCTTTGAACATTTGTTTAAATAACTTTAAACACTAGAAAAATTAAGATGAGTACAGAGTATGTCTATGTGTTCTTAATTCAGATTCAACTGAAATTTTGCCACATTAGCTTTATATATATTTTTTTTCTCTTACATACACAGGTGCACACACATGCTAACACAGAGTCTAATGATTTTTTTCTTGACTATTATTTTCTTAACAAATATTGATTACAATGTCAAGTAGAAAATGAAACAATTGTACTGGAAATGTTAAGAGAATGAATTTTAATAATATTGAACTCAACAGTGCTAATTTGTTAAGTTGACTACAGTAGTCATTGAGAATCAAATCTCTTTACCCCTGAATTGTGTAAACATAGAGCACACTCCTTGCTGTTCAATCATGTGCTTCCATTTTCCGTAGTCATACCATAACCATATTACTGTATGCATATGATAATGTTTCTATTTTTCCATGATGAATTTAACGTAGCTTTGAAAAACTCATAAATACTAATCCACCTTTGCCTTTCTCCAACCAGCCAAACACACATCCTTTTTACATCTCAAAATTATCCTTCCTCTAATTTTCACCCAAGCCACAGTGTCACTATGTGCATTTATCTGTAGTTTTCTACTTTCATAAATGTCCTTTCTACTAGTATTCAACAACCCCTCCAATGCCCGAATTTGTACTTATTTGACAATAAGCCTCTTCCATTTTTTTGAAAATGACTTCAAATCTTTGTCTTTGTGTATAACAAAATCAATTTTACATACCTGTAAAAAAATTTTACATATTTACAGGTATGTAAATACCTTAATAGAACTGTACATACTCATCTTCTTAATTGGTACATTTTTATGTTTAGATTTTTGGTTTTATTTTTAAAAATCAATATGAAGACACAGCCCGCATCTTTTATTTACTCACCAACATGAGCTCAGTTTCCTCCTCAGCACCTCACACAGACACACACACACACACACACATAGACACACACACATACACAGGAGTATATGCACACATACACACACGTACATGCTCAGATGACTTAAATTTTTCCAATAAGTAAAACTATACAGTAACAGAAATATCCAGTTGTTTGACACTACTACTTTGGAAAGAGGAGTTGACAAAATGAGTTTTTTTCTGGATTCAAATGTCTAGATGCTTGACTCTTAAAGCATAATCTAGGGAAATTTCAATTAAAATTCATATTTTAACAAATTCTGGTGACTATCACATACTATGATGTATGAAAAGCAGAGGGACTTATGATTTCACTTCAATTGAGGTTCAGCACACATTTTTTCAAATTTGTTTGTACATCTTCTCATTTTAGTATATTACACTTTGAATAGTTGTTTACATGTCTGAATATTTTTTATGAGTATTTAATTTTATTTCACTTGATATCAGATTCAAAGTTAGTGAAATGATTATTTTCTTTGTTATAATAAAACCTTCAAAGTCCCTTGGTCTAATCAGTACCTACATGTAAGGGAATTAAATGAGGGCTTAATAAGTAATCAGTTGATCAAAGAAGTAATTAGGGAGCTACACAGTGAGGATAATAAAAGATTAGGGAAACTTTTGAAAGGAAAGTAATACTTGCTCATTTTGGCCTTTGTGCTAATGAGGATCATTGGTTTAATGAGTGAAATGTCAAGCAATGTTTTCTTAAATGCTTTGGGTAACATAGACAGAGTGAGGCATAACACACAGAGATTATGACCTCTAAGACAGGTGATGATAATAATCTATTATTTGTTTTAATTTATGCATTCTTTCAGAATTTTGTTCAAATCCCATGTGTATTGAACAAAAATAAATGTTAATGAGATTCTAACATGTGGGAAAAAACAGGAGAGAAATGCAAAGAAAATATTTTAGAGTAGGCTTTATAATATCCCAGTGGATTTATTATCTGCTAGGAGATTCAAACATGATCAATACTGAATCTTAAATGAAGTATAAATTAATTATAAATGACAGCAGGCAGCATTAGGATTTTTATAGAAACAAAACCAATAAGATTTGTAAATAGAGAGAGAAATTTCTTTTTAAATGCAGACTAAAGCACGCACAAGGCTGGTTAGTCCAAAATCTGCAATATGGGACATTAGACTGGAATGTAAGAGACCAACTAATATTACAGCTTATGTCTATGTACAGTCCCGCGGCAGAGTTTTGTTTTGCTCAGTTAGAATTCAGTGTGGTTTTTTTGTGTATTCAGGCCTTCAAATGGGTGGATAAGACCCTTTCATACTGTGAAAAGCAATCTGCATTAATGGTCTACCAGCCTAAACATTACTCTCATCCAACAACAGCCTGGTAGATCCAGATTAACATTTGACTACATATCTGCATCCTCAGGCCAGCTAAATTGACTCAAAATTAATCATTGCATGACATTCAGGTAAGGTGCTCTCTGGCACTGTTATAAAGGACTTCGTGAAAGCTATACTATTTAAATATTTTACTAATGAGAGAAATTGTACAATAAAGATGGAAATATTCCATGCTGAGAGATACTACATAGTGAATACTGCACAATGAATAAAAATAGAATCAAGGAAGTAATTGTGAATCATTCAAAGCAAGAAGTTTGGAGAGAAATATAATAAAAAATATTCTACAGCTGACTTAACTTTTCCATTTTTTATTCACATCCTTTCTTACAGAATGGTTACATTCCTCATGAGGAGTTGGTTCGTGGAAAACACAAATCTTCCTTGACTTTCCATCTTCCTTCTTTTCCCTCCCTCCATCTCCTGACCGCCTTCCATTTTGTAAAGTATCTACCTCTTTACAGCAAAATATCTATTTTTCATTTTGGTTTTTATTTACATTTTTGGTGTTTCACATAAGAGAAATCATGTGACAATTAAGCTAGTGTGTTTTATTTATTTCACTGAAACTATGGTCTCAAGGTTCACCCACCCTATAAAAGATTCATTTGTCTGTAGTGCACAGTATTACTTCATTGTGTATGAATATCACTTGAGAGGCAACAAAAGCTTGACCAGGAAGGATTTTTAAATTCACAAAAGGAATTAACTTATGTATTTATCAGTGCATGAGGATTAAAGGAAATGATGAGTTGAGCTTTAGAAGGGTCAATGTGTTTGCTCTTTAAGGAATATAGTTTGAAGCTGATTAGAAAATTTAGAGAAATCAGTATGTCAAGGGCGACTGGCAATGACACAGGTAAAATAAAACGAGGATCTCAACAAGAACAGCATTAAAATGATTGGAAGAAAGCAAGGATATATAAAAGAGATAACGGTAGATGACACATATTTTAATGGGATAAAATTAAATGTGGCAAATCATAAGGAAAATCTATGGTAACAGTCTTTGTAACAGAGTGGAAATGATGAGTATTTTGAAGGTTATTGTTCCCTTCAGTTTGTGCGAAATAATTATACCTTAAAACTAAACAAGACAACTACCAGCACAAAACATTATTTGAATTTGTTGAGCCAGCTTTTCTTTCTGATACATTGTGAAATAATTCTTTCCACAGACTGGTTATGGAAACTATTGTGATCTGTGTACACAGTTAGATATCATATTATGGAATGGGGGGTACCATATTTTAACCTTGCTAACAATGATAAAGTAATCCAGGAGAGAGATTGCCTTTCTGTTGACCATTTTTCTCATATCATAAGGTATTTAAAAATAAATTCTACTTCTAATCATAAATATTTCTGGCATTTCCTCCTTTGTTTTGGTTCTCTTCCCTTGGCCTTATTTGAGGAGTTTTGCTGATGTTATAAACATGCAAGCAGGCCTTCATTAAGTCAGCTGAACTGTTTTGTATGGGTTGTATTGTTCTCCTTCCCTTCGCTCATGGGCTAATGGAATGCATTACAATGTTGGTACTATAGAGTAAGATTAGAAGTAATTTGGTTTTCAACAATGTATCTGTTCTAAAAGGTTCTTTTTTAACACTGGGAGGACATACCAGCTTGTATATATGTACACTCTGTCCACAGAATAGAAGAAAGTAGAAGCCAGAGGAGTAAAAAATATTGATCATATATGGCCTAGCTTTTCTTTTTTGGCATATAATTATATCATTAATCTTGATGGAACATAGAAGAAGAATAACGAAAGGATTTTGTTGTTTTCATTTATTTGTTTGCCTTCATTGCTGGGCAAAGAGGCCAAATATGAGTCAATACTACATTTGAAAATTCATAAAGAGAAATGTGTTAGAATTTATACTCCAGAGAAATTTCAAAGATATTGAAAAGTCTTTTTGCTCTTTGAAATGTTAGGAATCATATGTGTTGTTCCTTTGGTAAAAATGGATAAAAATATTTTCCAAGTATTTTTGTTTCATAAAAATTTTGAGACAATGATGCCATATTTTGTTATATGAAACCTAACTAAAGGAATATCTATGATGTTCAAATATTACCATTCACAGCAATGAAGCATTGACTCGAGATGTAACATAAAACTTATGCTTCAATTTGTATGACTTTTCCTAGAAAAAAACGAACTTTTCTGTGTGTAAAACCTAAATAATTCTTCATATTTATGTATTTCACTTAAAATGCTGGTTGTCTTTTTACAGTCTCAATAATAGAATAAATAAAAATATTATATTATGCTCAATAAATAATAGAATAGAATAAATAAAAGAATAAATAAATAAAGATTTTTTAATCTTATTTATGTGATAATAAAATACGACACCTTTTATTAAGTGCATTTAATTACAAATGTATTTTGATATAAATGATAATGTTACATTCAGTTACATTTTACAATGTATAATCTTAAGTATACAAGTTAATGTTATATGCCAGAGAAATTTAAACGGAACTCAGATAGGTACTTTGCAATGTTAGGTGAAAAGCTAAAACATTGCTATGATGATGCATAAAAAAAATCAGTTTTGTCTTATTTAATTCTCTTGTTGAATTCATTGTGCAGGTAAGAGATATATTTTTAGCCACATGCAGTTCAATTATCATGTATGAAGTTTAATTTTCACCTATCCCATAAAATTAACCATTTATCCTAAAGTTTGCCATGTAAAAGAGGCCTCTCAATCCATGTGTGTTGTGGGCATTTGTGTATGGATTGTGTTGGTCATTTTAAGTGCATTATCTCCATAGCTCACTTAGGGTTGTAGTACAGTTAATGTTTTAATGGAATTTTAGTCCTAAAACTTTGTACATTTTCAATAGAGAAACATCAGAAAATATAGAAATAAAAGAAGGAAAATGAAAGTATGTTATTCATTGAATGAACAAATGCAGCTATTCACATTTAGTTATCATACACTTGTCTTTACAGGTTTTTACTCAGAATTATATTATTCCACTTTGGTAATTTTTCAGCATATGATCTGTTGTACACTTACATACACATAAACTTAAATACCATATGGTATCTCTCATTTCAGTGAGGCAAATTATAGAGAAAATGACATAGGATGATAGAATGGCACAAAGGGATGGGTCTCTTGTTATCCAAGGGAACATGAGCGGGGACGGGGGGAGGCAAAGAAAGAAGAATAAGGGAGCACCATGTGCAGGATCTTAATGGCCCCAATTAGCACTGTGTGCCATAACATGAGCTGAGCAAATAGTTCAGCAAGTTTGAAAGGGGATGAAAGAGGGGCCAGGCGACCCAGGGGTACGGGGGCGTGGGATGGAAGCATAGCACAGAGAAGCAAGCTGCAGTATGTGCACGAAACCACTCCCAAGATGTTATAAACTGCATGAATTGCAAATGTTTGTAGATAAATGAGTTTTTACAAAGAACCTGAAAGACAGCTGAATTTTTCTGAGTTTAGAGTATTATGAATAAAACCATTAAAAGCAGACACATCTTAGTATGTATTTTTGGATTTAGGGATAGATACTGTATGCCACTCTAGATTGTTGTGTTAATGGAAAAAATACATTCTATCCTTTTCTAATTTCTAAATAGCAAATACAAAGATAGCACAGGGGACTAAGCATTTGCTTAGGCAATCGTAGGGATCAGGGTTGATCCCCAGCACTACATGCAGCACGAGCCCTGCCCCTGGGCTCACTGAGCTGGCCACCGACTCCTGGCATGGTGGTGCACACCTACAGGTCCAGTGCTGAGGAGGCTGGAAACAGAAGGACCAGTAGCAGTCTGAGCTGTGCATTGAGACTCTGCCACATACATTAAAAAGTAAGAAATGTGGTTTTATTTATAAGAATGTTTGGCTTTTATCGGCTTTATTGTTCTATAACTTAGTATAAATACACAAAACCAAAAAGTGACCTAATTCGCACTAACTCTATCAGAAGTAAGAAAAGAGTAATATAGTTAAATTATATTTGATCTACCATATTATTAATTTAATAATTATACTTAAGTCTTCTCAACCCCATCCACTTATAGCAAATTGAATTTTTACTGGAAACAAAAGTCATCTTTTGAAAATTATATATAATATATATTACTATCTGGAAGTATTTTGTATTGTTTCTTCATGAATATTATAAACTTCTGTAGGTATATGCATGTACCTACTGTGGTTTAAAGGTTACAAATATAAACAAAGAGAATGAAAAGAAATCAATTAGAGATATTATACCAGGCATTTTCATCTCACTTATGCTGTAGCTCTATAAATCAGGAAGAATATTTTATGAAGAAAGTAAAATAATGCTTACCATATAGAAAACTGATGCCCACAGAGGCCCCGACTTGCCAAAGCTGTGCAGCCATTAGCACCAGGTCTCACTGCCACCACAAGGCACGGGGTGTTTTTTAATTTACCCAACAATTCATTAGTGATTCCACTAATTTGTAAGTAATTACCACATTGATGTTAAAAAAAATGCAGATTTTAGCCTAGGCATTTTCTAGGCTGCTGTATATGTAAACAATCCTACATCTAAATAAATAAATATATGGGAGATGTTGATCTCTGCCTAATTTTTGTGCTCTTTTCTATTTATTAAATTATCTTCTCCTAATCCCATCTCCCCTTCACTTGCTAACTTCAGGAAAACAGGTATTGATTGGTACTTCGTACCTTGTTCACTACCTAATTGTGATCTAGGCTTCCCTGTCCACGTTTCTTAACCTTTGGTTACTTAAGTCTGCAGCCTTCTAAAATGTCCTCTTATAATTTTTATCTGGCAACAGAAAAAAAGCCTCAAATTTTAAACATTACATCATCTGTGACCCATAAGCTAACGTTCAGCTTGATCTTTGACCTCTCCCAACTCTGTTTCTGTTTGGTTTGTCTGAAAAGGGAAGCTTTGAAAAGTGTTAACATTTCTGTTTTTTCAAAAGGCTCTCATTTCCCAAAATTATCTGTAGTGATTCATTTAATCTAGGTTATCACAATGAACTGTTGAAATATTTTTGGAATACATACTTTAAAACAATTCAGTGATATGAATTATGGCTATTTTCATTTCTTAACAAATGAAAATATTTGAGGTACAGAGATGGCAAACACTTCTTTAAAATCACAGGTGGGAAGCTCTACACATCAGGAACATATCCTGGGATGAGTGAACAGACAGTTCCAGTGAAAGAAAATGCCTAAAACGTATTTACAAAAGAGATTTAAGAAAAAGGGAATAGTTAGACATGCTGACAGGCACAAAAATCCACATGCCAGGCAGCTGGCTGGAAATCTGAGAAATAATCAATACTGCAGTTCAGTTCAGAGGGCGGATAGCGTACAGAATCTCCTGTGCTCAAGAGAATTTAGGCTTTTGTTCTGCCCAGGCCTCCACATGATTGGATGAAGATGGGGTGTATTTTGGAAAGTGATGTGCTTTATTCAAAGTAAATGGTTTTTTTGGAAGTGAAGTTTGAAAATGAAATTCAAGCACAGATAGCTTTGAGAATCTATGTTCTTGACTACCATATATTTATAGCTGATATTTTTAATATTAGCTTGTAATAAAAGTGACATTTATTTGGTGAGAAATCTGTACCCTCTGGCCCAGGTGTTTTTTTTTTTTGTTTGTTTGTTTGTTTGTTAGTTTTTAACATTACAGTGATTGTTAGAAAAGCAAATATAGTGTTGGCATTTTACAAATGGTAAACTATGTAAAATTTAAATTTCATGCAGGGACATGACATGCTTAGGAAATGATAGATTGCAATATGTATAAGGTATACCTGCTAATAGGGGTCAGAGTTGTTTCCTGAACAAAAAAAAAAAAATTGATTTCTTTTTACATTGGCAAAACATGGGAGCTATAAGTGTTAATGATCAATCTTTTTGTAAGCACTAATGAAAGTAGTTTTTTCTCTGAAATGTAGTAATTCAGGTTTATTTTCTAACTTTTATAATAAAATTTATTCCACCCACTAATCATTCTGCTCCATAAGCTGTGCTTCTCACTGCCATTATCCACTGCTTTCCCCCGCAAGGAACTGTTTGTCTGCAATTAGCTCAGCATCTGAGTAGCCCCTTGTGAGTTCCTTGGGTGGAACGCAGCACACAGGAGCACTCATTATTATTCTCATTATTTTTATACCCATCGTTGTCACTGTCATCACCATCATCCAGTGTCTTTCTCCATCTGTTTTTCCCTTGCCCCCTAAAGGTTTCTCTACTGTGCTTCATTCTATATTAGAAATTATTTGGTAGATTATATTCATTATTTTCTTACTGTCTTATTTCCATCTACTAGGTAACGGGTCTTCTGGTGAGTGAGAGAGAGAGAGAGAGAGAGAGAGAGAGAGAGAGAGAGAGAGAGTGTGTGTGTGTGTGTGTGTGACATCGACAGAGAGGAGAGAGAGAGAGAACCTTAAGAAAATCCTAGTCATTGTCTACATTGGGAAACCATGGTCAAGGCTAAGACTCACTGTGTGCTATTGAAGTTTCTAGATGCTCATCTGGAACATTTTTGCTTTGTTCTGTCTGCACATGAACATTATCAGTGACAGACTCACTTGTTAACAAATGATTAAAATGGAACATGTAGAGACCTTTCATGGGAAAGTTCTGTGGATGATGGCACGGTGCCCCAGGCTAGTCCCAAGTGTTCAGGAGGCAAGGTTACAAACGCACTGAATGAGACTCAAGAATCTCTTAGAGTGGCGCTGGCCCCGCCCACGGAGCACCCTGAGATGGTGATCGAGACTGGGCGTGGGGGTACACGCTTGTAATCCCAGCATTTGCGGGGCTGTAAACAGGAGAATCACTAGGAGTCCAGTCTAGTACTGAGACCCAGAGCACCCTGTAGACCCTTCTCTAAAATACAGAAAAAAAAAAAAAAAAAAGAATCCCTTAGAGTGAAGGCAGCATATGTTAGGGGAAAAAGGATGGATTCTTCCATATAGTATTGGGTCTTCATGGAGGAAGGGATTCTGGGATATCAATAGGAGAGTATAGAAAAGAAACCATGAAAGATGAACTACTAGTTATGATTAATGTTCTTATTCAAATATTTCCCTATTTAATGTTTTATTATTTTGAAAAGAAAAATTTAGGTTGGAGAAGTATTTTTAAATAGACATTTCAAATATTGTATTCTGATTCTCCCCACTGTCCCCTTTCAGCACTCCAGTCTTCCCAGGAGTTAATAACTGAGCAAAGTGAGAATTACTTTATTATCACTAAAGGACATTGCATAGAAGACTCAGTTTGATCCAATAAATAAATAAATAAATAAATAAATAAATAAATAAAACACACTTTCATAAGGTTTCAACATCCATTTCACTGAATAGTTCAATCAGTGGACAAAGAGGCTTTTTTGTATTCAATGTTTTTGAGGACAATGATTTACTTGTCAATGAAATTTATAAAATCAGAAATATCACTGAAATGTCATGAACTGGTACAAGGTAGATGTAGTTAAAAATCATATAAATTAAACAGATGTACTGGCACATTCTTATAGTCCCAGCAGCCTTGGAAGCTGTTGTTGGAATACTGTAAATTGGAGCCCAGTGTGGGCAATGTGACTACTTAATGAGTGTGTAAATTATCGTTATCAGAGTTTATTCTTTTGGGCATGGAAGTTTATTGCTGTATACACTGTCCACTGGAATAAAATAGCTGTCTAAAAATACAATTTAAACCTTTTATATATCACACCAATGAATCTCATATTTGGACTTTAATTCTTGCTATTATGTTGTTATCTGTTTTTGTTCCTCTATTCACTCACCAAAAATATAGAAATTGTATAATTCATGGCTGTATTCCAACCAGAAGGAATAATCTTAAGCAAAAGTGACATAAAGAGTCTTCAGTATTTTTCAAAATGTCTTTTATAGAAATCAAAACCAACCTATGGATATAAGACTCCTCAAATTTACCTGTTGATATTGTTTACTGTAGTGATTAGAAATTCACATATGTTGATCTTATATGTGAAGATTATGACAATTTTTCACTCAAAATAAGGAAAACAGTATCCAAAGAAACTTTAAGGAAAAGAGGCAAATATTTATTTATTTTCATTCTACAGCAATTAAGAGGCTCACAATCCAAGATTTAGTCACATCATTTTGCCTTACTACAGAAACTATTTAATATCTTAATCCATAATGTAGAATAAAATTGGTTGTATAATTGAGATTATATGAAGTTCATCCTCCAGTATTTATGACTCCCTTTTTTTTAGCGGGTCTACTCAAACTACTTTCTAAATTGAGGAATAACCTAAAGTAATAACCAATAGCTTTCTAAATTACATTTGTTTGGCTTACAACTAAGCAGGTGTGGAAAATAAAAACAGTCACATTCTGTCATTCAGGGTCATCATCTGGGGGATTTTGGAGGGAGAAGAGTCTGTGTGCTCTTTCAGGGCTAGGTGCTAGAACCCATACAAGATCATTTCTGTCGCCTCCAGCACTGCATGGGACATAGCAAAGAGTACACCATGATCAAGGGTAGAGAAATGGATGCAACATGCTCATGGGAGGAATTTCAATTTAGTATGAGCAGAGAGTAGAAAGTGTTAAAATAAGACATTATGGAATTTATATGATCGTGTTTTTTTTTTCCACTGTTAAGTATGAGGAGATTTCAAATTAATTATATGAAAAAACTTACATTCTTTTCAAAGCATTTCTCTGCTCTCCTGCTCCTTTATAATACCTTCTTTGGCATTAAATCAATTTGAGCTTAATGAAAATTCTGTTATTATTGGTACCAGAGAATGAACCCATGACTTTTACATTGAGCTAAATCCCTACACCTTTTATGCTGAAAGACTCTTACCAGGTCATGAAGTTGCCTGGGTTGGGCTTGAACTTGGAATCCCCTGCCTCAGCTTTCCAGAGTGCTGACGTTACAGTTGTAGATCACAATTTATTACATAAATATATTACATAAATTATAATAGCTCATCTATTTTTAAAATAGACCAGCTATTATAATTTTATAGTTTTAAACTTTTATTGAGCTTGTGTAAGTTGAGAATTACAGTAGATTCTGGGCTAACATCGTGAAGATAATTTTAAAAACATGTTAATTTTTTAGGAAAAGATAAATAAATCAACAAAGTATATCCTTTTAAATTACATTTGTATAGAATTATATATTGCTCTGCTAAACTGCTTGACAAATAAGCCTTATTTTATTTATTTTTCCATATTATGGCTTGTGAATAGATGAAAAATAAGAATTGACAATAAATAATTGGTAAATATAATAGCAGTGAAGTAGTCCCACACCCTATCTCTTCCAAGATTAAATGCTTCACTTAAATGTGTGTTTTGTTCTGTGAATGACCAAAGATGTTTGATAGCTGATGCTTGCCGTGTTTTCTCCCCATCTTTGGCATTTCTATTGGTTGTATCTTGCCATAAATGTAATTGTTTACTGAGGCACTTTGGATAACTACAATCTTATGGTTGCTGCTTAATGGTTTTATGTACAGCTTGTATTTTCATATTCCATACACTTCTGCCTTGTAGGATATATGGAGACCCCATCCTGTGTGTATTTGCCTCTGTATTCTACATGAGAGCCTGGCAGTAGTCAGTCTGTACTTGTGTGTGAATAGATGTGATTGCATTTATTTCACTTCATGAGTTAAAATAAATTACATCTCTGGCCTTTAATTATCAGTCTATCCATACCTTATTTCAGTAGCTTGTGAGAAAATAAAATATTTTGTTTATATTAACATTTTACATAACTGAATCTCACACTTCAACATTTTTCAAAAGTTAGTAATTATGACACATTTTATTCAAGTTATTTTATATTGTCATTTGGAAATTATTAAATATACTTAGAAATTTCCATAAATAAGGCTGGGTTGTTCATTGATTTATTGCCTCCTTATAACTGGTGAAGGTACAAGGGGATCAACCCCAGTCTCTAAAATAAAGTAGGAGAATATCTTATTGGGATAGTACAGAAGGCAAAAATGAGGACCACATCATGAGTGGAGGAGTTAGCTCATCAAACCAGAAGTGAAATCTTAGTTATTTGGCATATATGTATCAGTTTCTAAATAGTTTTTGAAATCATAAATGTTCTTTCATGCTTCAGTATAGTTTTTAGGAACTTTAAAAATGCATTACGATGACCATCATCTTACACTAGCTGTTGACATGGTGACCATTTGCCCTTGAATCATTTAAGGGTAAACAGGAGGGATTATGACCATGCATACCTAAAGATACATTTTATACTGATATATACATTCACATATAATATATATATATATAACATATATTCATAATACTTTGATGTTGCTTTGAATTTATGATGAAATTAATATCAAACATGACTTTTATTAAATTAAGGTAATTATCAGTAAAAAAGCAAACAAATGTTGGCAAAGGTATGGAGAAGAGGGAACTGTTGCATTCTATAAATAGGTGTATAGAAAAGTAGGAATGTAACTTAGTATAGGCTACAATATTCTTAGTATAGATGTAACTTACTAAGAAAAATAGTATGGAGATTCCAGAGTCTGATCCAGCAATCCTTCTAATACATGTATTTCAAAGAAAGAAAATCAGGGGATTGAAAAGATACCTTAACACTCATGATTATTTTAACACTATTTCCAATTTATTATTTAAAATAGCACTGCGTCATTCACAATAGGGAATATATGGTAACAAACTACTTGTCTAACAGTGGATAAAAATTATATGGCATGTGGGCACAAAGGAATATTTTCGACCATGAAAATTCATGGGACAGTATTATTCACGACAACATGAAAACACAGATGAAATTAGAGGAGGGTTTCCATGTAATAATTTAGAAACAGACGAATATCACATGAACTCACTCAACTGGGAATAGAAAAATGAAATCAGTATCAAAGAACTTGAGGACTATAGTAGTTCTCACAGACTGGAGAGCACAAAAGAGAAAAGCAGATAAGCATGAGTTGGTCACCAACACAGTGTTTCACTTAGGCAGGAAAAACGAGTTCTAGGGTTCTGTTGTACCTTAACATGACTATAGTTAACGATACGCTATCATATATTTCAAATTATCTATGAGAAAACACGTGATCAGATCGCTATCATTTGCCAGTTACCCTGATCCATATCTTTACTCTAGCATTACATCTTTATTCATAACACTGTGCACTTATGCATGTCTAAAACAGGAAATAAGGCTTGGGATTGGATAGCAGTAGTCCAGTCCTTGCATAGTATATATAATGGCCTGATGCAATGCAGCACTTCATAGATAGATAGATAGATAGATAGATAGATAGATAGATAGATACATACATAGATACATAGATACATAGATACATAGATAGATCAAAATAAAATAAAAGAGATAGCTTTGTGTAACATATTAAGTTTTGCTTTTAGAACTGCACTTATATTTATTAAACACTGTTACAACTTTTTAATAAGATAACTCAGTGAACAGCAAATCTGTGAGATAAGAACTGTCTTTTCCCATTTTATATGAGCCAGCAGAGTGTTGGTGAGGTTAGATTACTTGGCAGGAGTCCATAGTTACTAAGTGAGAGGGTGGAGACGTGATCCTGGGCAGTAGTACCCTGACTCCAAAGATAATTTGTTCCCTGATTCTAGGGAACAAGACCATGGCCATGTATATAACTCAATGTGGAATTAATAAATGGAATCAAAATTCTGCTGAATGCTGTTTCTGCACAGAATTGCCTAGGAATAGGGAGCACTTGGGACTTGAGGTGCTACTGCGCCCTACTATCTGATTTATATTGACCTATTCTATAAATGTTGTACTTAATTTTTTTCAGTCCTATTCTTCTTTACTTCTTTCTTTTATTTTGCCAGCGTAACCCACCTTGAGGGAGGTGCTGGCAAGCATGTGATGGCAGGGGTGCAACCGCGGTCCCCAGCGTCCGCCTAAGTTTGCCCCAGGGTGCGCTTTAGATCACTGAGCTATCTCACTGGCTTCGGTCAATCCTACTTTTAAAAATTATTATCTCTATTGAACTAGATTTAAAATGTTTTATCCTTGTGAGAGATGTTATTTCCATCTACCAGGGCCATTTTCTGGGCTATACATACATCTTTAAATATACAATTCAGAGCAAGGAAAAACGGGGGTGGCTGATCACTGGACACTAACACAAGAGATTCAGAGACGCTTATGTTCCGGTGTCTTCTACTTTGCGACCTTATTTTCTAGTCTTTGAATAATATGCTACCACTGAAAAATCTAATTATCACATAAAAATCAAATGTATGGGAAGTGATGTGATTAAATCATATACATAAGTGATAGGTAATAATGCATCCAATTTACAATTGAAGAAAGTCCATATCATAGAAACTTAGTTTTTTTATTTTTTATTACTATTTTTATTGAACAACAAATAGCAATGAGACAGTGTCAAGACAAATTAACAGGACAGATTCGATGAATTAATACATTGCAAAATGTTTTCGTAATGTTTTGGTGTCGTACAAGGTGCATACATGATATTATACTTACAGGCATTATTATAGCAGATGTCTCTAATCAGTGAATGAAGAGAGTGTAGCTATATACTTATCTTATTTTTTATAGCTGAATTATATAACAAATTCAATAATTAATACTTTCTACCTTGTTATCTCCCTAGTGTTTATCCATAGTACTAGAAGCTCACTTAATATCTTGTCCAACCAGTATTACTGCAAATCTTGCTTCTCATAGAATTATGCAGAAGCACAGCATATTTATCCTACCTGTACTGTTTATACACACACATCATGATTCCTCCTTTATATACACCTTTTTATTCCCTAGACCTGTCAAAGATGAGCTCTCCATTGTCATTAAACCAATTTAGGTGCCTCAACTTGGTGACACAATCCAACACAGTGCAGCATTCCACATTAATAGTGAGTTATCTGAAAAAATTGTTGACTATAGCCATTTACAGCTCAACTTATTATTATGGCCATACGTTATATACCTCATTAGTATACTTTTCTGCTGGATGGTTAAGACAGAGATAGATCAAGACCTATATACCAAAAGATGTAGCTTTGTTTCTGATCAGGCCAGTGAAGTCCCCTCAGGGTTAATCTTGTAATCCTGTACCTTACTCTGTAGATCCTTTGTGGCATCCATGTGGATGAGTCACAGCCAATGTTTGACCAGTTTGCTTTCTGTGAGAGCCTGAGAGAAAGTTTTCTCTCCGTGTGACTCTCCCCAGGCAAACTATACATCATCAATGTCTTTCCTCTGTGGCTCCATAATCACCTTGATCAGAAAATTTGGGGCACTACTGAGTTTCATGATGTTACACTACAGGTTCTCCTATGTCCTGAGTCTTTGCTGACCTTGAAAGGCTAGGGCCAAATTGTTGGTTGGCCTCGCAGCTCCTCTATTTCTCCAATTTTGATCTGTGCACTTAGGTTGTTAACCATCAAGAAGAAAAGCTGATCAGTACCCTGAAGCATGTGCCGTTCACTTTGCACTAACTATCTGGCTCCATTGTCTTTAGTTGTTGTACATTTCTATGTATATTCCTTCTTTTGTCTTATACTAGGGAGACTATACTATATTTGCACATGTATGTCTGGTTTATTTCACTTATGAGTATGTGTTCAAGTGCCATCCAATTCAATATAAATGCTTCAAGTTTATCATTCTTTATAGCTGAATAATACTCCATTATATAGAAATACCACATCTTTTTCAACCGTTCCTCATGTAACGGACATCTTGGTTATTACCAAGATTTTGCAATCACAAATTGTGCTGCTATAAACATAGGTATACATATATCACTATGATATAATGTTTTCGGTTCCTCTGGGAAAATTCGGAGTAGTGGGATATCCGGCTTGAATGGGATTTCCAGTCCTCCTCTTTTGAGGAGTCTCCATACTGATCTCCACAATGGTTGTACCAGTCTACATTCCCACCAGCAGTAGAGAAGTGTTCCCCCTTCCCCACAACCTCTATATCATTTGTTGTTGGTTGATTTCCTTATGATTGTCATTCTTTCTGGAGTGAGATGGTATCTCAGTGTTGTTTTTATTTGCTTTTCATGTGTTGCTAATGATGTGGAGCATTTTTCATATATTTATTCACTTCTTTAATTTTGTCCTGTGAGAAGTGTGTATTCATCTCAGATGCCCATTTCTGAATTGGGTCTTTAAATTTGAGGGCCCTGTTATATCTTAGTTCTTTATATATTCTAGACAGCAGACCTCTGTCTGACTGCTTATTAGTTAGGATTTTTTCAAACTTTGTGGGTTGTCTTTTCATTCTGTTGACAATTTCTTTTGACATGCAGAAGCTCCTTAAGAAGAGTTGATCCCAGTTGTTGATTCTGTCGAGTGTTTCCCATGTGAATATATGTTTGTTCATGAACTGTTTACCTACCCTTATGTCTTCAACAGTTCCTCCTACTTTCTCTTCCAGGAGATTGAGTGCTTCTGTTTTAATGTTTAGATCTTTAATCCATTTTGACTTTAGCTTAGTGCACAGTGATAGAGCTGGGTCAGGTTTTAGTATTCAGCATGTAGAAAGCCAGGTTTACCAGCACCATTTGTTACAGAGGCTATCTTTCTTCCAGTAAGCTTGTTTGGCCCCTTTGTCGAAGATCAGATAGCTGAATTTGATTGTAGATGCCTCTGCGCCTTCTCATCTATTCTATTGATCCTCAGGTCTATTTCGTTGCCAATTCAATGTTGATTTTATTACATTGGCTTTGTAGTATAATTTTAAGTCATGAGTTGTGATGCTTCCTGCCTTATCTTTATTGGCCTAGATTGTGTTTGCTATTGTAGGTCGTTTGTGGTTCCAAATAAATTTTAGGATTGATTTCTCTGTATCTGGGAGGTGTGTTGGTGGCAGTTTGCTAGGGACTGCATTAAGTCTGTGCAGCAATTTTGGGAGTATGGCCATCTTCATGATGTTGGTTCTTCCTATCCAGGAACATGGAATATCTTTCCATTTTCTGAAACCCTGTATAATTTCTTTTCTTACAGTGTTGTAATTTTCTGTGAAAAGATCTTTGACTTACTTGGTTAAGTGAATTCCAAGGTATTTCATATTCTGTGGTGGTATTGTAAAAGGTATTGTTTTTATTGTTTCTCTTTCAGTGTGCTTGTTATTGTGTATTGATTTTGTATCCTGTTATGCTTCTGAATTTCTATATCAGTTCTAGTAGTTTCTTGGTGGAATTTTGGGGTATTCCAAGTAAAGTATCATGTCATCTGTAAATAGTGATAATTTAACTTCTTCTTTACCTATTCTTATTGCTTTTATTTCTCCCTCTTTTCTAGGGGCTGTTGCTCATGATTCCAAAACTATATTGAATAGGAGGGGTGATAGAGGACATCCTTGTCTTGTACCTGATTTAAGAGTAAAAGATTTCAGTTTTTCCCCCTCTGGATTATATTAGCTTTTGGGTTCTGCCCAAAATTTCTGCCTATGTGGCTTTTATCAAGTCAAGGTAGAGTCCATGTATTCCAGTTTTCTGTAGGACTTTGAACATGAATGAGTGTTGGTCTTTGTTCAAATCTTTCTCTGCATCAATTGGGATGATCTTGTGGTTTTTAGATTTCAGTCTATTAATATAGTATATTGCATTTATAGATTTTTTAAAATATTGAACCATCCTTGCATCCCTGGGATGAATCCTACCTGGTCATGGTGTATGATCTTCTTGATCATTTGCTTTTTTGCATCTATATTCATGAGCAAGACTGGCCTCATTTTGGTTGTGTCTTTCCCTGGTTTTAAAATCCATATATTACTTGCCTCCAGAAATGATTTTGGGAGGACTGCTTGCTTTTCAATTTCATTGAAGAGTTTGAGGAGTGTAGTGATTATATCTTCAATAAATTTCTTGTAGAATTCAGCTGTGAATCCATCAGGAGCTAGACTTTTCTTTGTCAGTAGGCTTTTTATTATGTTTTGTATTTTGTTAGCTGTTATTGGCTTATTGAGAGTTGTTATATTTTCTTGGTTCAGTTTTGGTAATTTGTACCTTTTGAGGAATTTGTCCATTTCTTCTGTGTCTTTTGTTCTGTGAGCATAAAAATTCTCGAAGTAAGTATTGATAATCTTCTGAATTTCTGCTGGGTCTTGGTGATTTCACCCTTTTCATTCCTTATTGCATGTACTTGAATTTTTTCTTTCCTCTTTTTGATGAGGTTGGCTAGAGGCTTATTAACTTTATTTAGTCTTTCAAAGAGCTAACTTTTTGATTTGTGGATTCTTTGAATTGTTTTGTTCATCTCAATTGCATTAATTTCTGCTCTAATCTTTATGATTTTTTCCCATCCTTGGGCTTTGGGTTTCATTTGCTTTTCTTTTTTCTAGTGGTCAGAGGTGCAGCATTAGGGTACTAATTTGTTCCCATTCTGTTTTCCTAATGAGTGAGTTCATAGCTATGATTCTCCCTCTAAGAACTGCTTTCATCACCTCCCATAAATTCCAGAAAGTTGTGCTTGAATTTTTTTTGAATTGTAGATATTGTTGAATTTCTTGTTTAATTTCATCTGTGACCCATTGATTGCTGCATAGCGTGTTGTTTAATTTCCATGAATTTAGTGGGTTTTTCTGGTTTCTTTTGGCATGTAGTTCCAGTTTCATTGCACTGTGGTCAGATAATATGCATGGGATAACTTCTGTTTTCTTGCATATACTTAAGCATGACCTTTGGACGAGTATATGGTCTATATTGGAAAATGACCTGTGTGCAGCTGAAACAACATGTGTATTCAGCTGTGGTTGTGTGCAACACTCTGTATATGTCCACCACGTTCATTTGTTCCATGCTCTGGTTCAGTTCTGCTACTTCCTTGCTAATTTTTTTGTCTGATTGATCTATCTTTTTGAGATAAGTGGGTGTTATGGCTTCCTGTTATGATTGTGGTCTTATTTATTCACTTTTTCCTGTCTATCAAGATCCGTCTTACATAGTTGTGTGCTCCTGTGTTTGCTACATAGATATTTATGATTGCTAACTATTCCTTTTTAATTTTTCCCCTAACCAATATATAGTGGCCTTCTTGTATCATTTGATCATTTTTGGTTTGAAGTTGAGACTGTCTGAGAACAGAATTGCTACTCCTGCTTTTTTCTGAAGTGCTTTGGCATGTCTTGTTATTTTCCAACCTTTGACTCTGAGCCTATTAATGTTCTTTTGTGTTAAGTGTGTTTCTTGTATGCAGCATCTTGTTGGATTTTGTTTCCTACTCCACTGTGCCAGTCTATCTCTTAATTGTTGGATTGAGTCCACATACATTGATGGTTACAGTTGAAATGTGTTGATTTATGATTGTCAAGGTATTTACCTGCTGTTGTTTACTCCTTTGTGTCCTGTGTTTAATTGTCTATCCTGTTTAGTAGATTCCTTCCATTCTCATTCATGGAGTTCTGGTCATTGTGGTCTCTCTCTATAACATCTTTCAGTAGCCTGTGTAGGGATGGCTTTGTCATCATGAAATTCTTTAGTTGATCTTTGTCGTGGAAGTATTTCACTTCTCCATCAAACTTGAAAGAGAGTTTTTCAGGGTATAATAATCTGGGCTGGAATTTGTTTTCATACAGGAATTGAAGAACTCTGCTCCATGTTCTCCTTGCCTTCATGGTTTGTGTAGAACAGTTGGCTCTGATTCTGATATGTTTTCCTTTGAATGTGACCTTTTTCTTTTGTCTAGCAGCTTTCAGTATATTATTTTTGTGTTGGATTTCTGGGATCTTGACTATTATATGTCTCGGTGTATTATTACTTGGGTTGAAGTTATTTGGTGTTCTGTATGCTTCAGTTACCTGAATGTTGGTTTGTGTCCTCATATTTGGGAAGTTTTCTGTGATTACTTCTCCCCAGATTCTTTTATATCATTTGTATTGACTCCTTTATTCTCATTGATACCAATTAATCTCACATTGTTCATTCTGGCATCATCTTGCAGGTGATGGATTATTTTTTCCTGCATTCTCATTGCTTTTAAGAGATCCTTTCTCACTAGCTGCACCAGTTTCCTCAAGATCTGAAACTCTGTCTTTGCTTTCACTCTAATGGTTTTGTAGACTTGTGATTGATATTTTTAGTTCTTTTATATCTCTTTGACTCTGTTTCATGTGTTCTATTTCTTTTATGTATTGCTCATTCAAGGAATCCATCAAATTTCTGATCTCCTCTATGTTTTTATCCATGTCTTCTTTAGAGGTAGTTATTAATTCTTTTTCTGCAGAGCTTCTTCCAAGTTGGGTTTCCTCTGTATATTTCCGCACTTGTTTCTATATTTCAGATGTTAGGATTTCAAAGAATTCTTTTTTTTCAAAGCATTCTTTTTTTACTTCAAAAATTATTTCTGTTTTGAGTTCTTCATGACCTTTCTGCTCTTGTTTCTTTGCTTCAGATGCTGTTAATTCATATGTTTCATCTGGAATAGTGCTCTCTGCACTTCTTCTGGGTGAGCATTGGTTTTCCCCCTGATGTTTCTGCATTTGATTCTTCAATTCAGATGCTATGTTTTCAGATATTTCTTTTTTATTTCATGAACTAATTCTCGTCTGAGTTCTTCTATACCTTTCTGCTGTTGTTCCTTTGCTCCCATTTCTGTTAATTCATTCATTTCAGCTGAGCTAGTGTCTTGTGCACTTATTGGTGGACTCAAGGCCTGAGATTGCATTTTTCTCCTTGTCTTTGTCATTTTGTATAGCACTGACCTCTGACTTTTGATGTAGAGCTTTGGTGCAGCTATAACCTTAGTGTGTAATGAGAGTCTGGTGCCAGTCTAATAAGTTTGAGATTATCCATTTATGCCTGGCCTGGATCTAGCTGTTGTGTTCAGTTCCTTTTTGCTGCAGCTCCTGTGGATCCCCTTTGTTGGTTCCCTGGTCAGGCGAGTAAGAAACGAACTGAGATGCAGAGTGAGTAGTGAAAATTTCCACTATCTTGGCTGGCTTTGGGGTGAGGATCCAGAAAGTTGCTGGAGTCGGCCCTAGTGTCTCAGGCAGGTCACTCTCTATTGGTCAGTCTGGGCTTTGGTCAGTCAGCTGGGCTCCCAAAAGGTTAGTGGATTTTCTTATTCACTGGGTAAGCTGTACTGGGTCAGACAAGCTGTGCTGGGTCCGGGGCCGCAGCGTGGATCCTGGGAGTGCTGGGAACTGTCTCTCCAGTGCGGAGGGCCTGGAGCTCTCTCTCACCGGCTGAGCTGCGCTGGGTCTGGGGCTGCGGGATGGGCCATAGAAATTTATTTATGACTCTCTATATAAGAAATTATATCCCCAGTATTATTTAATCCCATGTATTTTCAATAAATCATGACCAGTGAGATAGCTCAGCAGTCATAACCACCTGCTTAGGCAAAAGCACAGGGACTGTGGTTTGATCCCTAGCACCACATGCTGTACCAGGACCCCCCTCCCCATGGAAAGCTGAGCCACCACACACACACACACACATACACACACAAAAAAAAACAAAATCAAAGAACTCTGTAGTTAATGTGTATATATGTTGATGCAGTCTTCACTGTCAGTAAGACTTATTTTCATGCTGAAAAACAAGATGTATAAAAATTTTGTGTCAGCCTGACATTCACATATGTTTGAAATCAGCTATCACTATGGGTAAACTTTCCATTATGTAAATCAGTCTCCTGAAAAGTGTAACAGCATGAGCCTCTTATCACCAGCGAGAAAAATCTGATGCAGTTTGGCTCCAGGTTGTTGCAAAGACATTCTGCTCAGGATAGCTACCAATGGTTGTTCTGGCCCTAGAGAATTGTAAATATATATAGAATTGTAAACTGTATAACTCAGCCTGAGAGAGTGTATAGGTAGATTTATAAATGGCCACTATGCTTTGGAAGAAAACATAATGATTTTGGAATCATTGTTTATTTTTATCAAAATAAATTGTATTTATAGAGTTGAGTAACTACTTAAGGGTCTTTTGTAGGAGCCCAACATTATTTTAAACATGCTCAATAGGGAGCATTTTTTCAATATAATCAAATAATCTTAAATGTATACTTTTAAAGAATTTGCTCTGTTAGAGTGAGTTTTTTGGAGGTTCTTTAGTTCTCTCTTTTTAGCTGATCAGCATTCTTGCCACCATATATTAAATGAGTGAACAACATTAAAGTATTGTGTTCAAATAAAAATCTTTTAACATACTAATTGCATTCATTGATAAAATTGATGATTAGGACATTATTCGGTGAAAATAATAGCTTTATAATAATGACTGGATCTTAAATCTTGTCTATGCCATCTCATGCGCCTTTTGACTTATGTGTGATATCCAGACATTTAAAAAATCTTTAAACCTACATTTGCTCAAATAAACTCAAATTCTGATTTTTCTAATTAACTGAGATATCCTTGAAGTTCTAGGTTCAGCAAGAATATAGGAACTTCAGTAAAGTTGGAATTTAAGATGAAAAATGAATACACATTTTAGTATAAAGTATCCTCACAATCACCACGTTAGAAATGATTCCTGTGAGATTACATGTTGCATATATTCAGTATCTATTCTTGCTTTAAAAATTTTTTCAAGTACCCTACTATGCATTATGCCTGGGCAATATAGGAAGAATTATAAAAGTTTTATAGAAAATTGAATTAGGCTGAGAGGTAATGTTTGTACTGTTTAAGCTAAAAATCAAAATTACCTGCTGAGCCTTAGAAAAGTTAAATAAAAGCAAAATGGTAGTTACATATCATTCTTTGATTTGTAAAATACAATGCATAATATTCTGTTAAGTGATTTTTCAGTTTGAGTGTAATTATTATTAAAGCAGGCAAATGAATTGAAGGACATCTTTTTTCCCATCATAAGTTATGAAAGAACAATGGCTATTTGCACATTTTCGCTAATTAAAACCATTTAAATTCTTACATACCATACCAGCAGTCTATGAAATTTTAACCTGACAATGTTTGTGAGTTATTTATCAGTGCTGTGTGATGATTTCTTTACTTAGAGAGTAACAAAAAATGTGCAGGGATTACTTTCTTCTTTATTGTTCCTCGGATATGTTTTAAGAGTCTGAAGCTTTATTTTCATTTCTGGGAAGAAAAAGCATTTATTTGCATAAAAGAATGTGAAATCTTGAATGATAAAACTAGAATTATTATTCATTTTGAGACTGTGATACTTGTCTGTCGAGGTATAGAAGGCTAAATAGATGTATTGCACATTCAGAACACACATAGCAAATTGTTATATTTTCCAGATATGACTCAATTATTTACTAGCACACATGTACACACAAACATACATATGCACACACACACACACACACACACACACACACATTTTTGTTTGTTTGTTTTTAATGACAAAAACAAAATTTCCCCAGAACCTGGTTTCAGCAATGGCTCTGTTAATCCTGGAACTCCCACAATAGCATTCTAACCCTTTCTCATTTTGAAATCATCCGAAAATCGCTATAAGGAGGCGTCTTTGCAGACACTCACTAACACATGCTTAACTACTGCAGTGTCCTTCATCAAGGAGAGTTGGCACACTCCTGAAGCTGTCACATTGGTACTCTGGTCTGATTCATAAGGGATTAATTGGCCATGGGTGCTTGTGAGGTGAAATACTGTCATAGTGGCAGTAGATCTGTCAGTTTGATACACAAGGTAATCAAGCTCAGTAATACACTCTCTATGAATGTTAATAGCTAACCTAAGCTAAAAATCATTAGATTGTTTATAGGAGATGATGTGCATAAGAATAGTCTGGGCTTTTTTAAAAATTAAGAATCATTTGATATTTTGAGAGAAAAAATTCTCATTGTGAAACCACACTAAAATATTAAATATGTTATGGCTCAGTTTTCACATGAACTACAAAGCAGCACAAAGGTTTAAAATTTAAAACTTGATAAACAAACCTTACACTGAAAATAAAAAGTAAAATTGAATACTTATAAGTTTTTAAGAAATATTTTTGTAAAGGCTCAAACAAAGTAATTAAAAATAGAATGTATTTATTCCCCACCACCCACAGGTAATTTGACTTCTATTAGGCAGTCTTTCCATAGTATTAACTATTTATTTAGATAAGTCACACAGTCATACACATGTAAGGAGGTTTATAGGCACATGTATATACGTAAGATTTCAATTGTTTTTGTAAGCTTCTTAGTTATCAGTATGCATTAATATCTTATATTCTACCTGCTCCACATATTTCCTGTAGAGATACATTTTAATTTATTCAAATGTTAATTGAATTTTGGCTAAATATGAGTTTTTAAAAAATAAGGAAAAGAGAAATAGATTATTTCATCCCAAATATTACTTGACTCTTCACCCATCACATATTTATTGTGAGACAGAATTTAATAATGATGAATTCACAACTCAAGGCTTTGCATTTCTGACTTAGAATTCCACACATTGACAGATGTCCTATGTTTCCTGGGAATGATTAAACTTCTAATTAGACACCAGTTGAGAATTTTTGTCAGGGGCTTCTGTCACTAATAATAATTGTCCTTTGCTAGCAAAGTTTTCGATTGTGGGGCTAATGAGATAATGATGAAATTAGGAATCAATGAGATGAGAAGCTGACTCTACGCAAAAGGGCACTAGCCACTGGGTTGAGTATGTGGTTGGAGATCAAGGTCCAATCAGGATCAGTCTTCAGTCTGATCTTCTTAGAGGGAATAGCTGGCGATAGAAAGGGAAAAGGGAGAGATACACTCTCAAGTAAGGGGTGGCCCTGGGAGGTCAGTGCCTCAGGATGGGCAAAGAAAGAGACTTGGTGCTGACCACTCTATTTGGAGCACACAGTGACAGGATGGAGTGGCAGATGGCTTGGAGGCAGTGGAGATCTTATACTGATGAGGATCTGTTTGAATGAGTCAGGACAGCAGTAACCCTATGCTTAGATAATCTTTCCCTGGAGGGAAAGAGTTTTATCTATGTGTGTAAGCAGGATGATTTGGACAACTGTACTGTGCAATTTTGTTAATCTATGGAAAGAAGCAGCTAATGCTTTAATTCATTTCATCTCCTTTTCTCAATTGTTTGTACTTTGATCTTCTTAATTTTTATACAGTTCTTTCTTTTTCTCTTCATCTAATTTTACACACATATATCTGGTAATATGAATAACTGGTTGGAAAACAACACTATGTATTACAAAAAGTACTGTGAAATTCATATGACTTTTTAGGTGAAAATCTGTATCACTTGTAATATTTTTCTGTTTTAATTCTAATTTGTACTTTCTTTAAAAAAATCCAAAGAAAGTCTTTCACCAGAGCATTTAGCATCACGGGACAATTAAAGTCTCTGTGAAGGCCTCTAAGACTTAGCTTCAATTTATAATTTATGCTTACCAACATTTCCCTTTTTTACTTCTAAATTGCAATATTTGAAACAGCACACAGGCTATGATGTCGATCATAACAACAAACCTATTCTCAGGAGTTTGCGGGAGGTCCTGGCTAAAATAGGTATCACCTGTTTAAGTAATGATATCAATTGAGCAGATCTAGACTTAACCACCCACATATCCATTGTTGGTGCAAAGATCTGAATCTCATTTTTATAATATTTTTCAATAATACTGGGAATAACATTGTAATCTTTTACATTTGAAGAAATTTCTCTCATAAAGAGTCCAATAGTATTTTTAGGTAGAGGTCTCCAAAATCCAGTGAGAATAGCAACAAAATCCTGGCTTGTCACCCCAGTGGGATTTACCTTTTAAGAAGCTGGTACATGTAATCCTGTGCTCCCTGAAGTTCTTTAAATGACAAAGGCTAGAAATTCTAGCCTGTTTGCTGGTCTGGACTGGATATGTCTGCCTGAAGTTTCCCCTTTGAGGACACTCCTAGTATTTGTGAGGGCCAAGGTCAAGTCTCTTTCCTTCTTCCCCTTAGATAAGTTCCATCCCTGTGATATTTAAATTGACAAGCCTAGAGACTGCTTTTCACACCATAGGTAAAAACCTAGCTCACATTGTTTCCCAGATTAGAATTAGTGAAAGGTTCAGAGATGCTGGTTATTACTACAGGCATACATCGTTGATGAAGGTAAACTATTGTACCACAATTAAAGAACTCAACATTTTTAGCATTATTATTTTTAATATCTTAACATTCTTGTTTTGTGAGAGCCTGAATAGCTTGAGCTAACACAAACTCCCTATGATGTTTTTAAGTTTTTTGTGTGTGAGTGCAGGGTCTCATTACGAAGCTTTGATTCATATGTTCCTCCTGATTTTTGCCTCCCTAGTGCTGGGATTACAGGTGTGCACCATCATTCCTAGACTCTATGGCCAGCTTAGTGTGCCAGGTGGTGAGTCCAGTGCAGCATGGGTGCCAGGGATTGAAACCCGGCCCCTGATCTTAACTAAGCAAGCACTTAGTCTGCTGAGCTATACCTTTAGCTCTTCCCTATGAACTTTTGAACAGATATCTTGACAAGACTTGATGCAACTGTTTAAATCTTTTGAGGTTCACATGATGGCCAGAACCTGTTTACACTCTTAGGTGACATCATAAGCAAGTTGAACTACAAGTATGTTGGCTGCTTTAGCATAAGCAATTTGTTTGGGTGTGCTTTCTTGTAGTCGACCCATAAAATGAGTGTAAGATTCTCTTGGACCTTTAAATTAAGAAAGAACTGGACAGAAGCCCTTTGCTTGAGCATGACGTGCCAAACACTTTTTATTATATGTCTTATTTGTTTGAAAGTCTCATTGCTGTACTGCAAATGTCGGGCTACATCTACAAATTATCCCATTTCCAAGAGCACTTCCACAGTTGTATTAACTCTATCATCCTGTTTGCTTCCATCACCCTAATCCATAGCTTGCTCTTGTAACTGAACATTAAAATAAGTATTGACTAGGAGATAAACATGATTGGGTAAAAAGTCTCACTCAGTGAGGAGTTAAGTGATGAGTCTCCACAACAAGTTCTAAGAGCTTGAGTGGGCGTTGGTCTCTGCTATTTATTACACTCTTTTTCAATCCCTTTAGCTACTTATAGTCAAAAGCGTGATTTGTTTGCCATCTGGGTCAGGTCTATACACCTCTGCAAAGCACCGTACATATTTGAATGTGTGCACATGAAGACAAATTCCATTGTACTTTGTCAGCTATGTATTCTAGAGCACTGCTACAATAAATAATTGTGTAAAAAAATTAAAGCAACTGGAAGTAGCCATAGTTATTCATGTTCATTCATATATATGTGAAGCATTCTTGTCCAACTCAGAGATTCTAAGAGAATTTACACAAAATTATTTGACAGAGTTAGTTAGTATAAGAATGTTTAAGTTATAGTAGCTTACTAAACAGTTTTCCATCTCCAGGTACCACTCAATCGATAGCTCATAAAATCAAATAGAGCATGTATTTTCACATAATTATTACATGAAATCTCTCAGCTCCTGTTAGGAGCTACATGTTTTATCAGCCAAGTGACGCTTACAGTTAAACTCTTGTTACCATGTGAAGGACAGTTCTTTGTGAGATGCGAGGGCTGGAGAATGTTGATAAACAACTGCAAGGGCACTTTCTGCTTCGTAGGATAGTTCCTTAACCTGAAAACACATTGCATGGCAAATGTGCTGGGTCCTTTTTATATAATGCTTTTGTCTTTAAGGAATGGTTTATGATGCAAGACTGCAAACTTCTTTAATCTCAGCACCCTGAAGTGCAGGTGCAAAGGACAAAGGGACATTTGGCTTGGTACCTTCAGGACTCTGACTTCAGAAAACTGAGCTGCATGGGCAGTGGACCGTGAACACAGTGGCCTGTGTCTGGAAAAGGGCATAAAGGAAAAGAAAGATAACAAAGTGGATGACACAGTGAGGTCAGTAGAGGAGGAGAGAAAGGTGACTGGTGGAGATGCAGGGAAGCCATCTCAATATCACTAACAAGAAAAGCAAATATCCTGCAGTTTTACAAATTCATATCAGGACTATTTATTCTTTAACTTTTTAAGGGTATACTTGTCCTTGTATTACAGTCTAATTGTGGCCCACTTTTTTGGATCTTTGCAATTTGTGAAAATTCATGGCATAGTACTAAAATGCCTGATTCATCTCCAGAAAGAGATGAGTCAGCTTAGTCTGCTGAGCTGTATCACCCACCCAGGAAAGTAGTATTATCTGGAATTTGTTCCAAATATATTTCCCCTTCCTTGTTTTCCTGTTATCTCTGTTCTATACAGCAGCATTCCTCTTTCACATAACAGTCTGTATGGACCATAGACCATATCTACAATTTATTTTGTAAAACATACATCACAGGTAAGTGCAGTCAGGGGCACTTGGCCCAGCCTTTCTTGGGGGTGATATTTTCCATTGGAGATGATAACAGAAGTTTATGTGAATCTCATTCTACATGACATTATCCTTTTGTATGTGTTATCCCATAAGATTAGTTCATTCACTTAGAAATAAACATTTATGAGTACTCATTACTCACAGAAATTGAGGGCTAAAAGTTTTACTTGCTTATTAGAGAAAGCTAACACAGTCAATTATAAAATTCCACTCCATTGTACTTCGTGCTCATGAAAAGGCAAATGAATCGTCCCACAGATTTATAAAAAAAAAGTAAGTGACATTTTAAAACAGCTAGTTAGTAGAGCTTCTTAATTTTCCATTTGGATTTATGTCCATCTAAGTCAGTTTGCTTCTTAATGTTTTCAACAACAAATAGAAAGTAAAGTTTAATGTAAAAATCAATATTCAGTAGAGATCAGCAAAACACAGTAAATCGCAAGCAAACTGCTAATTTTTTTTATTTGCTCAAACAAGGTTTTGAATTGTATTGTACTAAATATAATCAAAGACAGATTTTAAGAAAGTAGTTAACAGTTAATACGAGTGTGACAATAATTTTTTAACATATAAGAAGAAGCATGAACAAGCTTATTTCAAATGAATAATATAAATAAAGTATTAAAACATTAAAATTCATTCTGAGATTCAGAATGGAGGCTTATAAACAAGAATTTCTTGAAAATAAAGATTATCCTACAAAAGTGTAGCTCAAAACCTGTTAATCATTTTCTCTATAAGTACTTATGGGCACTGCAAGATGATTGACATTGTTGTAAACAGCTGGAATACATTTGCTAATGAAATAAAATTGTTCTCTTGAAAATTCCACTGATTTGGTGGATAGATGAATAGATAAGGTGCAATAACTAGCAATGAAATCATATTGTTCATATATGTGTATATGTCTTCTACATAGCACATTGAAATATAGTAACCATAATTTTAAAAAAATAGCAAAATCTAGAGTAAGTTATATAAAAAATACAAATGATAGCAGTGTGAAGATTGCTATGCTAAGAGGGGTAAACTATGAGAGCATGAGTATGACCTTAAGCTAATATATTTTTCCAGCATATATGATAATAATCAGATTAACCATTGGTGTCAATGCTCTCTTTCAGCTCCCATACATTTGTAAACATCTAGGAAAAATAACAAGTTCATTGGGCTAAGACCTTGATTCCAAAACTCAATGCAGAGCACTGTTGACATAGACTGATTTCAAGGACTTTTTCCCCCAATGTTAGGTGTCCCTGAGTTGAAGTAATAAGATCTATATTACATATGACTTTTTTTTTGTTTTTTGCAGAACCAGAGATTGAACACATGCACTTGCACTTGTCAGGGAAGCACTTATTCTACTGAGCCATCTCCCCAGCCCTTCTATGACTGTTTTGAGAACTAAACCAGAACCTTTGATTTATACTTTTATAATCAATGTTGGCACAGTGTTGTCTAAATCTGCTGGTGCTAGAGCAATGCAAGCATAGGGTAGGTGAATATTTGGTAGAGATCAACAAAACACAGAAAACAGCAAGCAAACTGCTGATTTTTTTTTTATTTGCTCAAACAAGGTTCTGAATTGTATTATACTAAATATAATCAAAGACAGATTTTAAGAGAGTAGTTAACAGTTAATCTGAGTGTGATTACAGCTTGCAGGAGTTGGTTACTTTTAGATTGTGTTCAAGACGAGACTGGTTCTGGGAGCTGTCACAGAGCATCAAAGGAGAATAGGCAGACATGATACGGAGCACGTTCTCTCAACTTGGATACTTTAGGTAGCAAAAAGGGTAAAATCCTTGAAATTATAAACAATGTATGCCATTTCAATGTTCCATTATTGAGTCCACAGTGCAGTAAGGTATTCAATAGTTTTCCCAAAATAGACCAGGACTGCTCTAAGAGGAAGGAGCATCATATACAGAAACTGACCTGTGTTGAAAGTAAATGGTGAGAAAGGATGGACTTGAGACACTCAGAAGTGAGAAGATATCAACAGTATATGCAATATGTACATATTGGAGAATATGTTCTCTGCAGCATTATAGACATCTCCATGAAAACTCTACAGCAAGACTCTTTCTGTTGTTTTGAATCCTTGTTAAAGAATTCTGACTAAAGAAAAGAGACATTTGCATAAAATACATGTGTGTCTGCACATGAATGTACTATATTTGAGCACGTGGGGTAGGCAGGATGACTGAAGATTCCCTAAACACAGTTTTTAATGATAAAGAAAATTGTGAATCTAAAATCCTATGAACAAATTGATGGAGTTGTGCCTCTTTTCTAAGATAATAATCATGGTGAAAAAGGCTTCATTGGCTAGTCCATTACCAAATCAGTGTATGCTCTGATGGTCAACAGATTCGTTGTGAAGATTGATGATAGTATGGAAAAAGGTGTTGTCCAATTACACATGGAGCATTTACATAAAATTGAAGCAGATCAGTTGCTGAGATGTGCAAGTATTAGAGGAAATTCTAATAGAAATAGATTTATTTATTTATTAAGTAGATTACCCTACACCATCATTCACCAAAAATGAAGAATGTACTGTATCAATTTTATGGCTTTTATCCTTTGAAATAAACTACCTTTACATTAGACGTGAACTATAAATTCTATCTCTCTAGTCAAACTCAACTCATAGTATGCCTCTGCTGGATCATTGTCTTTACAATAATAATTCTCTATCTTTTACTTTTTAAAATTCCACATATTATCTATAATATTTTTGTCTTTTTCCATATGTTTGAATGCTTCAATTTATTTCCCTAACTCATTTTGCAAATACTCAATGTATATACTATGCACTATCTTAGTTGTGTTCGGTATAATTATGTTAGAGTGTCCTCATTTGTGGGATTTACCATCTAGTGGAAATAAGAGATTGTGATAGTGATATGAAGCAGAAAAAGGCAATGAAATGGAGTAAATGTAGCTCAAATTGATCTTATTGAAACTAATAGAATATATTAGAACCATACACATTTTAAAAGGTGAATGATTAACACAATCTGAAGAGAAACCAGAGCATAAACTGCACACATTTCAAAAGTAGGGTTTGTTCTGACTTCACAAGAGATAGATTAATAGAGGAACTACACATTCATGAGAGTGATAATAAATCAGTTATTGACTAATACAGGAAAACTTGAAGTTAGAAATAAGAGAAAATGTAATGTTGACCAATTTTAGTAATTATAAGGTGCATCTCACTAAAAGAGTCCTAAGGAGTGTTTTTTTTTTTATTTTTTGCTTTTATTTTTGAAACTAGAATTTCTTTTATGTTTCTAAGTAGCTCTCCCATTCAATATTCATTTGTATTTTTCTTTTAATTCTTCCCATTGCAGAAAAATAATTGTCAGTTGTTGCACTATATCTTAGGGTTTTCAAGTTTGGTCCTACTCAGAATCTGTCTTTCTTTTTCCTTGCATGACACACCGTAAATCAGTCATTTTTCCACAAACCTCAGAACAATTGATACATGACAAAAGATAGGAAAGAAATTGATGGGCAATTCATTGTCCCTTACTTTCCCAGATCTATAATGTAAGAAAAGATATAAGTTATAGATCCTAAAATATAATGTGGAATTGTTGTGTGGGTTTTTTATTCTCAATAAATATGTATCATTTTCTTATATTACATAAAATTATGTCCTGTAGCTATTAAATAATTGGCTTCATTTTTACCAGAAAATAAATAAGACATCACATGAGATGCCAAGATTCCAGTATTAAATGGATATGATAAATTTAATTTTTAATGGATTCTACTATTTCTTTCACTCTTTTAAACATATGATAACTACTTTAGGAAGTAAAGGAAGTAAATCACTATTCCCAGATTTTCTTCCAAAGACCATATATCATTTGCTAAGTCATTAATTCTGGTTAAAGAGAAAATAATAATCCTCCTCATCACCAATTTGCTCAAGATTAATGTTCCTAACTTAAAACAAGATGTAAAAAGATAAAAATAATAAAGTCAAAACACATTACTCAAAGATGAGCTCTCATCAAAAAGGAACCTTAGAAAAACCCATGATTTTTCTTACCTTTGCCTCCAATTTTAAAAGAATTGTACATTTAATAACTAAAAACTTCACATTTAGTACAGAAATATAATTTTAATTTGTCTCATAATGATGCTTCAATAGAAATGCCTGTTATTAACCATGTCAGCTTGATTGCTTTCTGACTACAGTTTTCAATTAGGCATAATCTGTTCTATTCATACAAAGGAAAGTAAAAAAGTGAGAATTTAGTTAGGAAATCATGAGCTTGAATAGGCACTTGTAGCAGTATGCATTTTGCAAAAGTTTTCCTTGTATGGAACAGATTTTCTATATAGCAGTAAGTGTAGTCAAGTTGATTAAAGGTATAAGTCTGTATATATCATCTCTTAAAGAGCTCTAATTATAATACTTTATATTGATGCACTTTTATTCACATTACTTTATAGTTCCACTGAACTACCTATTCTCTTTCATCTTTTATATATTTTAAAGACTTTCAAAATAAAAAAAAAATTAAGAACACGTATTTAGATATAGTCTCCCATGGTAAGAACTGAATGTCTGATCTTCCATAATAATAGAGAGAAACACCCTGCTGTTTCCTTACTTAAAGAACTCTCACATTTTAAAAAAAATTATTGTGGTAAAAATGGGAAGAGTATCGTACTTCTGTCTGTTCTGACAAAGCAAAATTTATGCAGGCCTCCTACTTTATTGGATTCTAAGTGATATTTTCTTTTAATCTTTCTCCATTAAAGAAGAATTACTATAGATTGTTATTAAGGCAAATTTTTTCCATATTATTATTATTATTTATTATATGTAGGTTTAGAAGGAGTATTACCTGGGTTTGAATTTCAAAATAAGTAACAGGAAAGCAATTATTTTTTAGTTTTTCTTTTTTTTTTTTTTGCAGTACCAAAGATTAAACTCAAGACCCTGAGCTTGCCAAGCAAGCACTTATTCTACTGAGCAGTCTCTCCACCCCTTTGGATTTTCTTTTGTAGACCTGCAATATTTTACACAGTGGTGAACTATTCTCCTATAAATTTAAATCATAGCATTTATGCAAAGATATAGGATTTAAAACTCAACCGGTTCCATGTTATGACTAAGATGCTTGATATTCAGACAGATAGTAAGGTTAAGTTCAACTGCCTATGTTATAGGTGTAAGCAGATTTGCTATTTTAATCTTCTTAAATTATTTGAATGATAAACTTACTGAGCATGTTCAAAATTTAAGACTGCACTAATTCAATAAAGTAATGTGTATTTTTTTATTTCATATATAATAGATTCTTATTTTTAGTAATGCATTGGGATTTAGAGAGTCAAAAGTTGCATTGTACTATTCTGAGTTATTTTTAAAATTTCTGTAAATAATTCTTTATTTATAAACCTTTTAGTTCTCACTGATAGGAAATGATACAAGTACAGGATTAAGTCAATGCCACTGAGAAGTAACTTTCAAGATGAGTGACCTCAGTGCACCAATGTAAAACACATACTGGCATAAGAGACCAAGAAAGAAAACCCACTAACATGCAGTGCTTAAGAAATACATTTAATTTAAAAGTTACAAATTAAATAACAAATAATAAGAAGCAATATTCTGTGAAACATCAAAAGAAATTACCAGAAAAGTGAAAACACAACACACAAATTTGGAAAAAGCTTAATTAGTTAGCACTCAGACAAAGGTCTTCTCTCTAGAATTTATGAAGAACTAAGATACATTAGGGCCCTCAAATTTAAAGACCCTATCCAGAAATGGGCATCTGAGATGAATACACACTTCTTAGAGGACAAAATTAAAGAAGCGAATAAATATATGAAAAAATGCTTCACATCACTAGCCATTCATGAAATGCAAGCTAAAACAATACTGAGATACCATCTCACTCCAGAAAGAATGACTATTATAAAGAAATCAACCAATAACAACTGTTGGAGAGGCTGTGAGGAAACAGGCACACATGTCCATTGCTGGTGGGAATGTAGACTGGTGCAACCACTTTGAAAATCAGGGTGGAGACTTCTTAAAAAACTAGGACTGGAAATCCTGTTCAAACCAGCTATTCCCCTACTGGGAATCTTCCCAGAAAAACTGAAAACATCATATCATAGTGATATATGTGCACCTATGTTTATAGCAGCACAATATGTGATAACCATATCTTGGAAATAACCAAGAAGCCCATTATCTGAGGAATGGATAAGAAAGACGTGGTATTTTTATACAGTGAGTATTACTCAGCTATAAAGAATGATAAACTCAAAGCCTTTATATATAAGTGGATGCCTCTTGAAAATACACTCATAAGTGAAATAAACAAGACACACATGTGTAAATATCAAATAGTCTCCCTAGTAAAACAACTCAAAAGAAGAAATAAAAATAGAAAACTATAAAACAATTAAAAGGAAAGCAAGAACTTAAGGATTTGACAATGAAGAGAAGGCAAGGAGAAAAGCTAGAAAACATGACAGAAGCAAAGTCATATATTTATTTATTTATTTATTTATTTATTTATTTATTTTTTTTTTTCTGGTGTGTAATTTTATTTGACACACAAATGGATCAAAAATTACTTAGAAAAGTTGACTCCAACAAAAAATGCAAAACAGGTTTCAAATAGCTTAGATTTCCTTATATATGCCTTCTAATCCAAAATTAGAAGTAACACATTGTCCACCTATATGCCCACATTTGTGACTCAAGCTACTGGGCTGGAA
>PVKA01017877.1:0-44922 GCA_004027165.1 Ctenomys sociabilis | reverse complement strand
AACGATTCCTGTTGACAAGACTGTCCCTCATGCCAGTCATATTTTAGAATGCTAATTTGAATCTGAGTTCACCCTTAAGCATTTGAGTGACTGTGCAGTGTCACAACTTGATTATCATTGGTTACTGTACTTCTTGTGTATTGCTAAATGCATTGATTCACAAATATCCAAAGACATACATGTACATCATGCAACCGAGTGTCTCCTAAGCTGGATCTCAGAGTTTCATGGCAAGCATTCATCACAGTTGACTCATACCACACAGGTCATGTTCATCATCAACCCAGCTTAGGAGACTTTTAAACTTTCCTTGTCCTATTCTGTAGTGGCTTCTAAGGGAAGCGTCTACAGATCATTCGTTCCCTTGCATAGTCAATAGCCTTGCAAAGCAGCTAAAACACAAACGGGACTCTTGGCGCTACTCACAGCAAAGGCTGCAGAGCGATCCAGAGATGCACCCCTCTGCAGGAACTTGACTCGCATGGGAACCTATGTCAAGCATCCATTCTGTGGGGAAAGAGCAGAAGAGACAAATACAACACGTTCCTCAATGTCCCCTGCCCCCTCAGAATTCATTTAGCCATTCATTCCAGCACACCGTTTTTGTGTTCCATCAATTCAATTTCGTCAGTGTTACTCTGTATGTTTGCACTGACTGAACGATTCTTAGCCACAGGGCCGTCCCTCGTGCAAGAAATATTTGATAATTGTGAATGTGAATGCAAGATCTTCATCAAGTATTTTGATAAGTGCACAGGATTTCACATCTCCGTTATCATTAATGGCTCTACTTCTTGTGTATTGCTAAATGAAATGTTTCATAAATATCCAAAGACATACATGAACATCATGCAACGGTGGATCGTCTAGGCTGGATCTCAGACTTTCATGGCAGGCATTCATCACGGTTGACTCATACCACACAGATCTCGGTCATCATCTACCCAGCTTAGGTGACATTGAACCCTCCCCTTCTCTGTTGTGTAGTGGCTTCTAACATAAGGGCCTACAGGTCACCCATACCCTTTGGTACTCAATACCATTGGCAAAGGAGCTAAGAGACAAAGGGGACTCATGACTCTAGTCACAGAAAAGGATACACGGTAATCCAGCGAGGCACCCCTCTGGACGACGTCGGGTCGCATGGGGACCTGCATCGGGCCTCCGTTCTGAAGGGACAGAGCAGAGGACATAAAAACAACGCTTTTCACGATGTCTTATGCCTCATCACTGTTGATTCAGCCATTCGTTTCAGCACACCATCTTTGTGTGCATCGTTTGTATTGCACCAATGTTACTCTAGATTTACATAGACTGCACGATTCTTACCCGGGCAAGTCATATATTACAATAATAAATTTGAATGTGAGTTCGTCCTTAAGTATTTTGATGAGTGTGCAGTTTCACAACTTGATTATCGTGAATTACTGTACTTCTCGTGTCACTGCTAAATGAATTCCCTCACAACTATCAAAAGACACACTGGAATATCAAGCGACAATGGGTCTCCTCGGCTGGATCTCAGAGTTTCAGGCCAGGTATTGATCACAGTTCACTCATACTCCACAGATCACGGTCATCATCAACTCATCGCCGATCCGCTTTGTCCTTCTCTTTCCCAATTACGTGGTGCTTTCACCATTCATGGACCAATGGTCATTCCTCGCTCTTCGTAGTCAATGCCGTTTAAAGTGCAGGTACGACACGAAGGAGAGGATTCACTCTACTCACCGAAAATAGTCCCAGGTAGTCCAGCGATGCACCCATGTAAAGGAGCCCTGCGTCACACGGTGTCCTCTGTCGAGCATCCATTCTGAGGGGCCAGGGCAGAAGAGACAAACACAATGCTTTCCTCACTGTGCTATGCCTTAGCCCAAGTGATTTAGTCATTCGCTTCAACGCACCACTTTTCTGTTGTTCTCTCCATGTACTTGCACCAATGTCACTGTGCATATTTACACAGAATGCACGATTCTTCCCCATGGGGCTGCCACTTGTGCAAGTCATATTTTATAATTGTGAATGGGAATGCGAGACATTCGTCAAGTATTTTGATAAGTGGACCGAACTTGACCACTTGATTATCACTAATGAATATACTTCTGGTGTATTGCTAAACGAATTCATTCAAAAATATTCAAAGACATATATCATGCAACAGTGGGTCTCCTAAGCTGGATCTCAGAGTTTCATGGCAAGCATTCATCACAGTTGACTCATACCACACAGGTCATGTTCATCATCAACCCAGCTTAGGAGACTTTTAAACTTTTCTTGTCCTATTCTGTAGTGGCTTCTAAGGGAAGTGTCTACAGATCATTCGTTCCCTTGCGTAGTCAGTAGCCTTGCAAAGCAGCTAAAACACAAACGGGACTCTTGGCGCTACTCACAGCGAAGGATGCAGGGCGATCCAGCGATGCACCCCTCTGCAGCAACTGGACTCGCATGGGAACCTATGTCAAGCACCCATTCTGTGGGGAAAGAGCAGAAGAGACAAAAACAACACGTTCCTCAATGTCCCCTGCCCCCTCAGAATTCATTTAGCCATTCATTGCAGCACACCGTTTTTGTGTTCCATCAATTCAATTTCGTCAGTGTTACTCTGTATGTTTGCACTGACTGAACAGTTCTTAGCCATAGGGCCGTCCCTCGTGCAAGAAATATTTGATAATTGTGAATGTGAATGCGAGATCTTCTTCAAGTATTTTGATATGTGGACAGGATTTCACATCTCAGTTATCATTAGTGGCTCTACTTCTTGTGTATTGCTAAATGAAATGTTTCATAAATATCCAAAGCCATACATGAACATCATGCAACGGTGGATCTTCTAAGGTGGATCTCAGACTTTCATGGCAGGCATTCATCACGGTTGACTCATACCACACAGATCTCGGTCATCATCTACCCAGCTTAGGTGACATTGAACCTCCCCTTTTCTGTTGTGTACTGGCTTCTAACATAACGGCCTACAGGTCACCCATACCCTTTGGTACTCAATACCATTGGAAATGGAGCTGAGAGACAAAAGGGACTCATGATTTTTGTCACAGAAAAGGATACACGGTAATCCAGCGAAGCACCCCTCTGGACGACGTCTGTTCGCATGGGGTCCTTCATCGGGCCTCCGTTCCAAAGGGACAGAGCAGAGGACATAGAAACAACGCTTTTCACGATGTTTTATGCCTCATCACTGTTGATTCAGCCATTCGTTTCAGTGCACCATATTTGTGCTCATCATTTGTATTGCACCAATCTTACTCTAGATTTACATAGACTGCACGATTCTCACCCGGGCAAGTCATATTTTACAATAATAAATTTGAATGTGAGTTCGTCCTTAAGTATTTTGATGAGTGTGCAGTTTCACAACTTGATTATCGTGAATTACTGTACTTCTCGTGTCACTGCTAAATGAATTCCCTCACAACTATCAAAAGACACACTGGAATATCAAGCGACAATGGGTCTCCTCGGCTGGATCTCAGAGTTTCAGGCCAGGTATTGATCACAGTTCACTCATACTCCACAGATCACGGTCATCATCAACTCATCGCCGATCCGCTTTGTCCTTCTCTTTTCCAGTTACGTGGTGCTTCCACCATTCATGGACCAATGGTCATTCCTCGCTCTTCGTAGTCAATGCCGTTTAAAGTGCAGGTACGACACGAAGGAGAGGATTCACTCTACTCACCGAAAATAGTCCCAGGTAGTCCAGCGATGCACCCATGTAAAGGAGCCCTGGGTCACGCGGTGTCCTCTGTCGAGCATCCATTCTGAGGGGCCATGGCAGAAGAGACAAACACAATGCTTTCCTCACTGTGCTATGCCTTAGCCCAAGTGATTTAGTCATTCGCTTCAACACACCACTTTTCTGTTGTTCTCTCCATGTACTTGCACCAATGTCACTGTGCATATTTACACAGAATGCACGATTCTTCCCCACGGGGCTGCCACTTGTGCAAGTCATATTTTATAATTGTGAATGGGAATGCGAGACATTCGTCAAGTATTTTGATAAGTGGACCGAACTTGACCACTTGATTATCACTAATGAATATACTTCTGGTGTATTGCTAAACGAATTCATTCAAAAATATTCAAAGACATATATCATGCAACAGTGGGTCTCCTAAGCTGGATCTCAGAGTTTCATGGCAAGCATTCATCACAGTTGACTCATACCACACAGGTCATGTTCATCATCGACCCAGCCTAGGTGACTTTGAACCTTTCCTTGCCCACTTGTGTAGTGGCTTCATTGGAAGGGGCTGTAGATCATTCATTTTGTAGTCAATCCCATTTGAAAAGGAGCTCAGACACAAAGGGGACTCTTGGCGCTACTCACAGAAAGGGATCCAGGATAATCCATGGAAGCACCGCTCTGCAACAACTTGAGTCGCATCGGGCCCTGCGTTGTGCATCCATTCTGAGGGGATACAAGAGAGCAGACAAACACAATACCTTCCCCCGTGTCGTATGCCTCATCACACCTGATTCAGCCATTCATTCCAGCACAGTTTTTTTCTTTTTTTAACATGAATGCCATTGCAAAATATTAATGTGTATGTTCGCACTGACTACACGATTCTTACCCAGAGGTCTGTCCTACGTGCAAGTCACCGTTTATGATAAGGTATGTGAATGGGAGTTCTTCGTTATGTATATCGTTTGTGCAATGTTTCAAAATGCAGCGTTTTTTCCTACACTTCTTGTGTCTTTCCTATATTAATTCCCTCATAAATATCAAAAGACACACAGAAATGTCCAGCAACAGTGAGTTTCCTCAGCTGGATCTCAGAGTTTCAGGCCAGGTATTGATCACAGTTTACTCATACTCCACAGATCATGATCACCATCAACCCAGCTAAGGTGACCCTGAACTTTCCCTTTTCCTTTTGTGTACTAGCTTCTAACGTAAGGTTTACGGATCATTCCTTCCGTTTGGTCATTACCAACTCATACCGGATCCACTTTGTCATTCTCTTTCGCAGTTCCGTGGTAGCTTCACAATTCATGCACTAGTCATCATTTGCTTTCCTTGGCAGGTGCGACACAAAAGAGAGTTTTCACTCTATTCACCGAAAAGAGTCCCTGTTTTCCAGCGATTCACCCAAGTTGGAGCTGTGAATCACACGGCGTCTTGTGTCAAGCATTAAATCTGAGGGGACAGAGCAGAGGAGACAAATGCAATGCTTTCCTTACTGTGCTATGCCATAGAAAGTCAATACTATGTAAAAAGCATTGAGGATACAATGGAGAGCTTTGACCCCACTCACAGAACACCTTCCCCGATATTCCAGCGATGCACACATCAACCAGGTCCCTGGGTCACATGGGTTCCTTTTTCAATCATCCATTCTGAGTCGGCAGAGAAGAAGATAGAAGCACTACACTTTCCTTACTGTGCTATGCCTTCGTACAAGTGATTTAGTCATTCACTTCAACACATCATTTTTGTGTTGTTCTCTCCATGTTCTTGCACCAGTGTTCCTGTGCATATTTACTTACACAGAGTGCATGATTCCTCAACACAGGGCTGTCCCTCGTGCAAGTCATATTTTATAATAGTGAATGTGTATGAGAGTTCGTCAAATATTTTGATATATGGATAATATTTCACAACTTGATTATTATTAATGACTATACTTCTTGTATCATTGCTCATTAAACTCACTCACAAATATCAAAAGACACAAAGATATATGAAGCAACAATGCATCTCCTCAGCTCGGTCTTTGAATTTCAGGCCAGGTATTAATTACAGTTGACTCATACTCCACAGATTATCATCATCATCAACCCAACCCGGTTCTGCTGTGATCATTCCCTTTGCATGTTAAGTGGTGGCTTCACTATTTGTGGGCTAGTGTTCATTTATTACGTTTGGTAATCAATACCATTTTATAGATAGATAATACAGAAAGGTAACTATTTGCTGTGCTCACTGACAATGGTCCAGGGCAATAGCTATGCACTCATCAACAGAGTCGTGTGTGACATTGGGGCCTGTGTAAAGCTTCCCTTCTGAAGGGACAGTGCAGAGTACATAAATGTAAAACTTTCCTTACTGTCCTATGCTGTTTCATATCTGATTTAGTTATTCACATTTACACACGTATTTTTCAGGTTTTTCTTTTATGTCCTTGCACCAATATCATTGTGTGTGTCTACAGAGTGACCATTCTTAGAAATAAGATTGTCACTTGTGCAATTCATATTTTAGCTGTCTCTGAATGTGAAGTTATTCCTTGAATAAATTATGAGTGCACAGTTTTTTTTTTGTCTGATTGATGTTATCAGATATCTGTGTTTATCCAAACATTGCTTATTGAATTAATTGATAAATAGCAAAAGAGAAACATTAACATCAAGCAACACCCATCTCCTCGGCTGGATCTCAAGAGTTTCAGGGCAGTTATTCATCATAATTGATTCAAAGTCCACAGATCATGGTCACCATCAACCCAGCCCAGGTTCGCTTAGAGTATTTCCTATCAATATTGCATGGTGGCCTCACTCACAATGCGCTCATGAACATTTCTGCCTTCAGTAGTCAATACCACTTGAAAAGCAGCTAAACACAAGTATAGTATTGTATCTGCTCACAGCCAAGGGTCCAGGGTATTACAGTGATCCACCTATCTCAGGAGCACTATGTGTCACCGGGGCCTGGGTCAAGCATGGGGCCTCTGAGGGGTCAGAGCAGAGGAGACATACACAAAGTTTTCCTCGCTGTCATTTGCCTCATCTCCTTTGAGTCAGCCAATCAATTTGGCACACTTTTGTTTACTGTTGTTCCTTCTATATCCTTGCACCAATGTCACTTTGTCTTTAAAGAGTTAATGCGCTCATGAACATTTCTGCCTTTGTTAGTCACTACTATTTGAAAAGCAGCTAAACACACAGTAGAGTACTACATCTACTCACTGAAAAGAGTCCAGGATAATACAGCCAGGCACTCTTCTGCACAGCCCTGGGTTGTTTTGCAGCCTCGTTGAGCATCCATTCCGAGTGCACAGTGCAGAGGAAACAAACAGAGATTTCCTCACGGGCCTATGCCCCATCACAATTGATTTAGACATTCACTTTAGCACACTGTGTTTATTGTTGTACTCTTGATGTTCTTGCTTCAATGTTACTGTGTATGTTTATAAAGACTGCACAATTCTTACTCATACTGCGGTCCCTTATGCATGTCCTATTTTAGAATTACTGACTGTGAATCTGAGTTCATTCTTAAGTATTTTGTTGAGTGCACAATGTTTCACAGTTTGGTATTCATTGATTTCTATACTTGTTATGTCACTGCTTAATGAACTGATTCATAAAAATCAAAAGCCACACATAAATATCAATCAAGACTGGGTCTCCTAGGCTGGATCTCAGAGTTTCAGGCCAAATTTTAATCACAGTTGACTCATACTCCACAGATCACGGTCAGCATCAACCCAACCCAGGTCCTCTTTCAACCTTCCCCTTCCATGCTGTGCAGTGGGTTCACACTTTATGTACTAATGATAATTTTGTGTTTAATATTCAATACCATTGGAAAAGTATCTGAGACACATAGGAAAGTATTGGCTGTACTCACATAAAAGGGTCCAGAGTAATAGAGCGATGCACCCCTCTCAGTGACTCTGAGTGGCCCAAAGGTCTATATCGAGCATCCATTCTGAGGGGACAAATCAGAAGAGATAAACCAATGCTTTCCTCACTGTCCTTTGTGTCATCACATTTGATTTAGCCGTTCGCTTCTTCACAGATATGTTTATCGTGTTATCTTTGAAGCAATATCTGTGTGTATTTACAGATAATGTGTGTTTCTTAGGCATAGGGCTGTCATTTATGTGCTTCATATTTTTGCTTTTACTGAATGTGAATAGAAACTTTTCATTGCATGTTTTTATGAATGCAGTTTTTCAGAGTCTGATATTAACAGCTTCCCGTGTTACTGAAGTCATTGCTTATTGAATACATTGTTAAAAAGTGAAAGAGAAACTTTAAATCAAGGAATCCTGGGTCCCTTCGGCTGGATCTCAGAGTTTCATGGCAGGTATTCATCATAGTTGACTCATACTCCATAGATCACCGACATCATCAACCCAACCCAGTGCACTTTAAACCCTCCCTTTCTGTGTAGTGTTACAGTTTCTCCCTTAATACATTAGTGATGAGTTAAAAGCTGTTTTTGCTCAAGTCCCTTCCTCATCCTCTAGCTCTTCATGTGTCTAAATAAACATGTCTCAGCAATATGGCTCCTTCATTAATCAATAGGTGTTCATTTCTTTTTCTTAGTTTCACATTTGCTAATATTACATCTATCCTAATTGATGGTTTTCACAAGACAATCATGCACCAAATGACCTTATACAAATAAGGTCTCTCACCATAACTTCTTTCTTCCCAGGGTCTAGAACATGGATGTCCCCTAATCTGGCAAGCCTGGATGGCTCCATCGGTCTCCTCAAGCACTTTGTTTCTGAGACAAGGTAGAAGGCATTACAATTCCTTATTGAAATTATACTACAAAACTATTGTGACAGGGCAGGAAAGACAGTTCGATGGAATAAGCACTACCCTGGCAAGCACAAGGGCCTGAGGTCAATTCCCGGTTATGGAAAAAAAAAAAAAAAAAAAAAAACTACTGTGATAAAATCAACACGGCACTGGCAACAAAATAGACCTGGGGATCAATGGAATAGATTAGAAGATATAAAAGGACCTACAAACACACTGACCCTCCTGATCTTCGACAAAGGGGCCAAACATACTTACTCGAAGAAAGATAGCTTCTTTAACAAATGGCACTGAAAAACTGGCTCTCTACATGCTGAAAACTAAAACTTGATCCAGATCTATCACTGTGCACTAAAGTCAGAATAGGTTAAACATCTAAACATTAAAACAGAAACACTAAATCTCCTAGAAGAGAATGTAGGTGGAAATCTTAAAGATGTAGGGGGCCGGAGAGGTGGCTCAGTGGAATAAGTGCTTCCCTGGCAAGCACAAGGGCCTGAGTTCAATCCCTGGTTCCACAAAACAAAACAAAACAAAAAAGAAAGACCTATATTAAAGATGTAGGGGTAGGTAACAATTTCATGAACAAAAATCAAACTGCATGGGAAATACATAAGTAAGTGGGACTTTCTCTCATTGAGATGTTTTTGCAAATCAAAATAAATCACCAACAGGGTGAAATGACAACCTACAAATTTGGAAAAAATCTTAATCTGCACTCAAAGGTCTTCTATATAGTATTTATAAAAAACTAAAAAGCATCAGGGCCTTAACATTTAAAGACCCAATGCAGAAACATGCATGAAAAATGAACATACATGTCTCAGGGGAAGAAATATACCAAGCAAATAAATGCATGAAAAAATACTCCACATCACTAGCCATTTGTAAAATGCAAATTAAAGCAACACTGAGATACCTTTTCACCCCAGGAAGAATGGCTACCATAAAGAAATAAACCAACAACAAATGTTGAAGAGGCTGTGGGTAAAAAAGAACCTTTCTCCACTGCTGGTGGGAATGTAGACTGCTGCAACCGTTACGGAAATCACTGTGGAGACTCCTAAGAAAAACGAGAATTGGGGGCCTGGGATATAACTCACCAGCATAAGTGAATGCCTGGCAAGTTCAACATCCTGAGTTTGATCCCTGGTAACACAGAAGATAAGATAGATAGATAGATAGATAGATAGATAGATAGATAGATAGATAGATAGATAGATAGATAGATAGAACTGCAAAGCCCATTCAACACAGTTAAATGGAAAGTGAGCACTTAAGGATTAAACAATGAACAGAGAGAAAGTAGAAAACTTAGCAAATATCACAGGGGAAAAAACATAAATTTATATAAAAGAAGGCAGTGGTCCTAAGAATCTCCATCAGGTTTTTGAAAATAGCAGTTAATGGGTACAACTCTCACCCTGACCAACTCTATATGCTATTATCTATGAACTAAGCAAATACACTGAAAATAGCAATGTGTAATACTAAAGACATGATTGAAATACCTATCATTTTGGTCTTTTAAATGTGTACTGTTTCTAACATTATATCAATTATTGTTAAAATCTCTTTAAAGTAAATGTTTCTTTAAAAAAAAAAAAAAAAGGCAATAAGAGAAAACAAGAGACAAGAAAAAAAAATGCCATAAGATTTTCCTGCTACAATGCTATATAGGGTTTCATTTCTACTTTTTTGTAAAAATGTATAAGTGTTTTTTTCCACATTCTATAGGGGTTTAAAGTTCACAGTATCTATGCTTGTTGGAAAATCCCAGTTCCATGTTATGTTTAAGGTGTTTGATATTCAGATAGATAGTAATACTAAGCTTAATTGCCTCTGTTACAGGCTAATAATGTCATTAAGCTTCTCTGATGAATGTTTAACAACTAAAGTTTTCAGACCAAAAATTACAGCAATAGAGGGACTGCAAGAATACTTTATCCCTAGCCCTTCAAGGTCAGTGAGGACTCAGGACATAAGAGAACCTGTGCTGTGACATCCTCTAACTCAATGGTGTCTCAAATTTTCTGAGCCAGGAGGTTATGGGGCCACAGAGGAAAGTGATTGACAGTGTAGAGTGTGTCTAAGGAGAGTCACAGAGAGAAAAAATTCTCAGGCTTTCAGAGAGACCAAATTTTTCAAGCAGTAGCCGTGACTCATCCAGATGGCTGACACTGACAAAAGATCTACAAGGTGCTGAACATCGTTTCAGGGTAAATCCTGAGGGGATTTGGCTCACTTTGTCAGATAAAAAAGTTACATTTTTAGTTATATAAAGCTTCCTTTAACTTAGCCTTAACCATCCAGGAAAAAGTATAACCATGAGGTATAAGAAGTAAAGCCATATTAATATGCTGAGCTGTATGTAAAAGGCTCAAGTCAACAACTTCTGACAGGGAGCAGAGGTTAAAAAAAAACTTCTGACAATTGCCAGTTCTGCTGATAACTCACTATTATTATAGACTATTGGACTATATTGGGTTATTTTGCTGAATTCAACTACCCATAATATTTAAACTGGCATCAAGTATGAAAATGTCTTTCAAAATACTTCTTGAAATATACCCTCTCTAACAGCAATGGAACACCCATATCAGACAAAACAAAACAAAAAGGAGGACATAAGATAAAGGAACATTTTATAGTGAAAAAAGAATTTGTACAAAATATTTAGGATAGATATACAGCTATTTTCTGTTAGCTCAATGAGATGAAAGATTTGCACTAATATCGTTGAGACAGATGCCTTGTCGGCATCTTTTACTCTGAATAACTACTATTAAGACAAAAATATGCAATGTACTAACTATTATAACTGTCCTACTAACCTGTTTTTGAAACTCTCACTGTTATTTCTTTGTCATTAAAATTAGTAAAAAATTTGAAAACATTATTAAAGTAATACTCAGCATAGGTTAAATAAAGATTAAAAACGTTTGAAAAATATTTAAAGTAAAATCTTATCAAAGTCTAGGTAACGTTTTTGGTTAAGTTTTAAATTTTTGGAAAAAAGATTATTACAATATTATAATTTTAATATCATTTGAAATGGTAAATATGTTTTTATAAGTTGCTACAAAATGTACCAAAGCTGATTATAGTATGAAAATTAAAAAAAAAAAAATATTGTGAAACTGATCTCTAAAGTCCTGTTTTCTACCTTTGACCAACATGGCTTTTAGGTTTTTAGAAATTTGTGTTAAATCTACTTTTGTTAATATGTCAACCTTAAGTTTGCAAAGGGCCAAATAGGATTTCTATTCACTATCCATTCTTTGTATGAGATCAAATACATTATCTATTCTTTTTGTATTAATACTTATTTCCTCTAAGGGCCAGCCAAATGGCTCAGTGGATTAAAGCGCCCACAAGCAGGCACAGAGGCTGAGGTTCAGTCCCAGGCTGTGCGGACCCCGCCTCCAGGGATTGCTGAGATGGCAATTGAGCCTGGGTGCTGGAGCACACGTCTGTGATCCCAGCTCGTGGGAGGCTGCAAACTGGTGGATCACTACGAGTCTAATGTAGTAGTGAGACTCTCAGCACCATGTATACCCTTCCCTAAAAAAAAAAATACTGATTCCCTTTAGAACTTTCTTTAGTAATAAGAAATGTTTCTAACTCTACATCCCTTTTCATGTGTTCGTTTTATTTATCTTAGCCGCATTGTGTTATAGAATTTTTTTTTTAATTCAGCAAAAGAAGGTGTGACTACATAATCATTTTATATCATGGTTTTTTCCTGTGATGCCCATGAAAGGGATAAGTAGCCAGGATCTCAGCTGGGTGGAACCTGGCAGTTTCAGAAACAGAGCACTCATGGAGCACCACCCACATACAATCAGATGGCCCAGCCTGGACCCCTTTTCCTAAGGCTCTCTAAATCTGTGCATTGATTAAATTGATGAGAGCATACTTACTAATCACACAATCCAAGAATGGTTACTGCACACAACATCCACCTGTAGATCCATCTTAATGATGCTTCTTCCATTAGCTTGCAATTGGCATCTGTTACATCTTTCATGGGGCTTAACAATGCAGCAAATACTTTTCAAAACAACAGATACAACACAGACAACAAGACTGACCTTTTCTCATCATGGTCAAAGGTGTAAGCCCAAGCTGCAATCACGTGGCGCACAGGGTGAGACAGGGCCTCCGGCGAGCAGCCATCCTGAGGGGCACAGAGCAGAGGAGACAAAACCAGTGCTTTTGTCACTGACCTTCCCCTCCTGACCCTTCACTGCATCATTCACCTAGGCATTCATATGTTGACGATTGCTGTTTCATTATTCTCTGAGATGGGTGCGTGGCCTTGCACAGGTGTCCCCTGTAAATCCCCTGTAAACAGACTGCATGATTCTTAGTGACAGGGCTGCCACTAGTGCACGTCATTTTTTAGTTTTTACTGAATATGAGCAGAAGCCATTGCCTCCATCCATACTTTTATAAGTGCATGCTGATTTTGCCCATTTCATATTCATTGATTTCTCTGTTTATGGAGTCACTGATTTATGAATTGATTTATACAAATCAAACGAAAGATGGGAACTTGGTCAAGCAAGGCCGGCTCACCTGGGCTGGACCTCAGCCTCAGCACGGGTATTCATTGCATCTGACTCATACCCCACAGGTGGTCATCATGAATCCAGCCCTGTCGCTGTGACCTTCCCTTTCTGGGCGGTGCAGTGCCTCACCCTTAATGTGCTAATGACAACTTGAAGGCTATTATCCCTGAAGTTGCAGACCCAGCCTTTAGTTCCCATTCTTAATTAAGTCTTCACTAATTTCACATTTCAGTAGTGCTGTTGATTCTGTCAAATAAGCATGGAAAGGAGGAGGCATTTCATGTCCAACTTACCCTGTCCGTGCTCCTTTGCTGACCGAACGACCTCCCTGGACTCCCAAGCACCCTTAAGTGCAGCTGTTCTGAACACTAAAAAGTCTGTCAAGCATTCATTTTAACACTTATTTTCACTTTAGCCTAAAACCTGAACTCCACAATTGTACAAACACACTATTGTCTAACTCTCACTATGCTGTGTCTATTACGAGATCAACCCCCTTGCTCAGCTTCGTACCGCTCCTTTGTGCACTAATCCACGTCCTCCTTGGGGCTTCCTACTGATTTTGGTAATAATGGTTTCTCCTCATTTCTTTTCCTTTGCACAAATGTGCATCTACCTTAGCTTAATTTTTTATAACATTGTTTCAATTTTTCAGATGAAGCTGCCGCACAAGATAGGCTTACATCCTGATATGGTTAATCAGAACCCTTCACAAAAAAGAAAGTGGACAGGATGGCAGGTTAGTGGGGTCTTAGCTTCAGACTCATGGCACTGTTCAAGTGTAACTGAAGGACCTCCTCCAGCCCAGCGGTCCTGATGGGCTCTTTCTCGAATACTGTGTTCATGGATGGTTGGAAATGAAGAACACTTGAATCTAAAAATATGAGTCATTTCCTAAAGTATTGCTCAAGTCCATCTCAAAAGGCCTTTCCATAGGTGAGTGTTAATGTCATATTTAGTATCAATCAGACATTTCCCATTGGGTTTCTCACATTTTTGTTCAAAATTGAATACTTCTTAGAAAATACTCAAAAAGCATGGCACCGATCATGGCTCACACTGGATTTCATGTTGCTAACAGGAGCATGTTACCGAGCCATGGGCCATAGAAGCTCATGTTCCTCAGCCATGAAGCCCTAGTTTGAGATTCACAAATTATATTAGTTCATTTAAGAGCAAACATTGGCCCCTGATTTTCTCTAAGCGTCTTTCCTTAGGTTGGTCATTGAGGAATTCAATTGTTTATAGAGTCTATGCCATTTTTTTTGGTAATAAACCAAGTTACTTATAATTTTCCTTCACATCAATATTGAATATTATTTATTAATTATACTTTCTACATCACCCTTAGCCAAATATTGTACAGTGAAGGAACATTTATGTCCACTTAATTAGAAATTATATCTTACCATCCATAATGTTATCTTAGAAATTCTTTATATATGTAAATACGTGTTTTTCCATCAGAGCAATTTTAACGAGAATAACAATGAACACACAGATTAATAAGAATTTCTATGTCATCAACTCTTGGCTGATAGGATAAGCTCGCAGTATAGAGCGGAACTCATTCGTAGCCAGCTTGAGAGTTGCTGATACGTGCGCATCCCATGACTGCTACAGCACAGGAAGCCACCCAGGGTCTAGGATGAGTCCCCTGCTTTCATAGCTCTCTACTTGCTCTATTAAGTCACTACTTCTCTAATTAACTATAATCCCTAATTCCAAAGCTCCAAGAGGATTTTTCTTTCTTACTTTCTTTGAAATTTTTGAAACAGGGTCTCACTGGACTGGCCTTGACCCCACACAATCCTCCTGCTTCAGTTTTCTCAGTGCTGGGGCTGCACGTGCCCCTTGCCATTTGCACCTTGCTAATTTAAATTTTTACAGAAAACCATTCCAACATTGTAAATGTGTTTCATTAATTATTCTGTTTCATACATGCATTATCAATATAATGCATCATTTCTAACCAGAGTTATGGTTACGGTGATGAACCGTGTCATTTCAGCATTCCGGGAGGCTGACGCACGTGGATTACAAGGTAAGTCCATGCTGTTTAAGTTAATAAATGGACACAATAATAATAATAACAATAATAGTGATAACCATAACAGCAACAGCACTAATAGCAATACAGCAGGAGGCTATAATTGCATGAAGATTCCATCTCCAGTATGACAAAGACAACTTCATATTAATATCCTATTTATCACTGAGATAGTTATTATCTCTGACTTTATCGGATACTTTCTAATAACACAATGAATGCTCTTTCGGAAAGCATAGAAAGACCGGGCACCCACTCTGCTGCCTGGCTCCTTCCTGGAAGTGCGGAGAGAGCAGCTGAGCATAGAGGTGCCTGTGCCCCTCAGGTCTTGGCAATGTAGCACTGTAAGGTGAGGACAGAGAAGAGGTGAGTAAGGTTGAGATCCTCTTGCTGCGCGACTTTGTTTTTTGCCTGCCCTTTCTAAGCTACCTGGGCACCTTGGGTCAATATGCTGACTTCATTACTAAAACAAGTAATTTCAGTATTGCCTCCAGCTAAGGCCTTCAGCATAGGTATATATTTGAATTGAACAGTAACAGAAGTAGCCAATGAGATGAACCCACACAGCATTTATTTCTCTTTGAACTTCATTGCTTTTCGTGTTCATATTAAGGTATTTTCTTGCCTCATCATAGTTTTGTAACTGGAATAGTCTCAGCCATTTTATATATTTCACATAATTGATTATTTATTTTTTGATTGATCCAGTTATAAAAACGAAATCAAAACTTAAGGGGAAAAGTCAAATAAATGCATTATGTACTTCTGAAATCTATATGTAGTTTTCTTTGAAAGGGAGGAAAAGACTTCACAATGCAAGATACAAATGCATTGTGCACAAGCCCTACACGACAGGTGTCACCACCGCTCCAGGACTGGTCCCCTCTTTATGACTACTCCTGTTATCTTTGTCTTAAAACATGAGCTTTTAGCAGTCCTTCAGAGCCCAGGATTCTCAAGGACCTAAGAGCCCTGTCCACATCCGCAGGCCATCTCACGTCATACCTGGGAGGCTTTTCCTCAAGGCTGTATTTGGCAATGAACTTCAATTAATGCTCTTTGATTACACTTGATGCATGTCCATCAGAAGGAGCAGCCATTAGCAAATCGCGCAAAGAGAGGAGAGAGCGTGGACTGTACTCACACTGGCGTCCACCTGCTAGGCTGCTGTGTGCCAGAAGAGGCCTCGCTGCTCCAGTACGTTCACTCTAGGATGATACAGCACAAAGATCAAGATTTGAAGTCCATTTAGTCCTCCTTTTACATTTTTTTAAACATTTAAAATATTTTTCTTAGCAAAGAAAACTCAAACTTAAAACTAACCCAGAGCAATAAGATTGATTGAGAAGTAAAGCCTCAGTATTACTTCTCCTAAAAAAAAGAACTCATTGCTCACCGGCAACTCAGACCGATGATGCCTGCTGCAGTGACTCAATGTGTAAATGTCATGCGGCCACTAAGGTCCCACAGGCTTCGGGCCTCAGGAAGTGCAGATTGCATCGGTAGCACAGCGGCCTCGCCTTAGAAGGCTCCATCACGGGATGGCCCTTGATCCTCTTTATCTTGATTTAATTGCATAAAATTTGTCACTGTTTTTTTTTGTGACAACATAACCAAAATGTATGAAAAACGTAAGTCCAACTGGTGTGTACCAAATGTCTCTACAGGGTTGTTTCCCACAAAGATAATCTGGTGGATCGATTCTTTTGGCACTGTCAGTTTCAGACATGTGTTTTCAATCATCCATGCCTTGCTGGCCACCAATAATGATGATTAACTGGTCATGATTGGACCTTTTGCTTAATTCATTTTGAGATTAATTGATTTGTTAAATTTCCAATTCATAATAAATTTACATTATTCATAGAATAAAATGAACAATGCCCTCTGATACCCATCACAATTTTTCTCAGCAACCATGTCTTTCATTAATCTCAGTATTGTCCATATCAATAAATATACATTTCTTATCAATAATAATAATAATAATAATAATGAACCACTCATATGAAGAAACCTGCTTTACTTATATCCAAGTAGGTCTCTATGTTCCTGGGATGGCAAGGAGTTTAAATCAGCAGGGGGAATTTATTAGTCACTTAGAAGTTTATCATTGGTGAAGTGATTTATTTTTCTTGTCTATCAAGTGGACGAACACGAGAACTCAAGCGCACAATTATTCTCTGCCACTGTCCCCCCCTCTCGCCCCCACTGATGCGGATCCTGGCACACAGCCGCTTTGATCTCTGCTTACTTAGAGAACTCTGGTGGAACCAAGTTGTATTAATAAAAATTTTTGCCTCACCACATATTTTCATGCTACGCTATGCTTCGCTTCCTTCATCTTTATACATTGCTGTATTTATTTATTCTTTCATTTATTGACTTTTAATAATAAAATCAGAACCTATGAAGCACCAGGGACTGAAAACATGATCCTTTAATGTCACTAAATGCTGGCTACAAGCCCATTTCCAGGGAGGTAAACACCCAAATCCCAGTTTGCAATGGACCTCACGGGGCCAGGGAGCTTTGGTCATAAACCTAGTGCCCAGCGCATCTGTTTGTGCCACGCAGCCTTGGTTGGCCTCAGCAGTGGCAATCCTGCTCAAAGCCTGCGAAGTCCATGGGTTAGGGCTGCAAGCTCCGTCTGCATAATAAAAAGTTCCCATCTCCATCCCTGAAGGCACACAAAGGGAGATCTAAAAAAGAATTTTAGACCTTTGAAGATTATGTACATAATACTGACCCATCTTTTAGATGCCTTATTTTTCAAATTGACAACTGTTTTCAGATTCCTATTGACAAAATGTCTTGCCATAATGCATTTTGATAATTAGTCTGGCAATACCCTTTTCCTTTTGATCGTTTTATGTATTTTTATAGACAGTTTCCCTCTTTCATTATAATATTGGAATCATGAAGCAACGCACTCAAGACCCAGAATCAAATACTAATTTTCTGAAAAATTCTGCTTCAGGGTTCATGCCCCCAGACTTCACAGAGCATACCTCCTCTTGCAATGCTTCAAGAAATTAATCAAAAGACAGATTCAGAATTATTTTGTTCATTGATTTGTGCTCAGGCCTTTAATTTGCTTCAACTGGTGCTTTATTGGTGACCAATTCCCAATTCAACGTTACATTCAATATCAAAATGCAATGTAATACCTGACAACACAGTACTGTACACAACACTGCATGTTCTAAGTCCTTCGAGGAAGCTGGAAAGGGGAAACACACAGGAGAATTCATGAATGGAGGCGAGCAGCTCAGCCCAACAGAGATAGCATGGATAATAGGAACGAAAGCCTAATTGGACAGGAAGAATATGTTGGAGCGTCTCGTATCACTGTAAGGCAATGATTGTGTGAAGCTTATTGTTTATTTCATAAAGCACTAAGAGATAAGCATATTAGATTCCCACATAAAGAGGAGCAAAAGTGAATTGTCATGATTTGAGCATTACAAATACTAAACATGTCTTCATTTAACACAGTATAAATATGCTCATCATTGTAAAGAAAAAAATTGAAAACAGCTAAACCTTAGGTTTAAGCCATGGATCTTTACAAAGCATGAAGTGCTTTGTTACCAGGAAAGCAAATGAAACTGGAATGATGTACAGCTATGAAAGGGAATAGAAAATTTTGATCTCTTTTTAACGAGGCTCCAGTGTAGTCCAGTAGATTAATTAATTCATAACCCCGGCTTGAAAACATAGCCTCAAAGCTGGTGCATGTTTAAATTGCTTTTGCTTCTTACCTAGGCTTTTATTTGGATATTCATATAACCATTTCTGATATCCTTAAAAAAAAAAAAAAAAAAAAACCAGAGCATATATGCACTCACAAGCACCAGAAATGAAGCTGTTGAACACTTACACAGGGGAGCACACACTGGCTGGGGTGTGGGTTACAGGTTTCATCTATTTTTAGTTGTGGACAACAGTGCTTGAGTCATGCAATAATAATCTTGCTCCAGTAATTGTGGTCCTAAAGAGACCATCCTTTCACAGCTTTTTATGTACTCATTCATGATATTTATATATAATGACTCTCTTAAAATAAAATTAAAACTCATGAACAACCCAGCAAAGCCCAAAACAAAGGATTTAAATATTCCTATTATCTTTCAGTGGGCTAATTTCCAAGAGAGGTAACAGACTACATCTACTTTATAAAGGACTATAAAAAGGGGTAAAATGCAATGATGATTCTTCAGTAGAGATTTCATTTACTTCTCAGGCCACATTTTATGCCATTTGCATCAGTATATGCATGAGCCATTCTTATTCAAATTATACATCCAATTAAGATGTATCAGTGAACAAGAGTCGCGCAGTCCTTCACGCTACCGTGGTACCAACAGTAATTCATTTCAAATACAATTCTTCCCATACAATTAGCAGACAAGGGTATTTAGCACCACAGGATGTTTATGTAAACTATGGAAAGTGCTAAAATGGGACATTAGTCACCTGTAAAATGACTCAAATGCCATCAATATTCATGTTCAGAGCTGTCCATGGTTGTGCAGCTCTGTGCACAGTTGTATCACATCCTGTTTATCAAACATTCTCATCTACGATTATGGATTCTGCTCAGGTACACAGCCATTTACAGACCTTTTCTAAGGCTGGGAGTATGAAGATCAAGATGCACAGTGCCCATGCAAGGGTGCTGTGCAGGACCTGCTCAAGCCCAACAGCAGCAGACACCAGCACCAGAGGGGCAGGTGCTGGAGGCAGCCAGGGGCAGCCCCTCTGCAAAGGACCAACTTGATAAGGAAATAGAAAACAGCAGAAATTTAACTTCTGTTGGCTTTCAGTAAGAAAACAACACTGTTAAAGTAACCATGACCACCTACTCATGAAAAATCCTCTTCTTGGGCCAGAGATAAAGTTCAGTGACACAGCACTTGACTAGAAGAAGAAGGTCCTGAGTTTGATTCCTGGTGCTGAAAAAAAAATCTGTTCTTGGTTGGTAGTAACTCTACTTTGATTTATTGAATTACTTAAATTATTAATTTTACATAAAGTCATGAACATCATTGAATTCATTGTCTTCATTAAGAGAAAACACTAACTAGAGGTGGGCCTAGTGGCTTTGCTCAAAGAAAAACTTCACATCCTCTACAAATAGACCTCCTCTTTTAGAAGCAGACTCATTACATTTCTGGCTTCATGACACATTCATGAGTGGTCAGTCTTGGCCTTATTTATTAACTCATTCATTATTAGTGTGAAGAAATGAGTTAATAATTCATGAGCAAATGAATTAATTTGACCAACCACACATTCATGTTCAAGAAACTGAACATATTTACATTCTCTGACTGCAACTGAACTAAATATTTATATTCTCATAAATAGAGAACAGAAATGCTGTTTTTAATATCTGCCTGCTTCACATTAACAAAGCTGGTAACAGCAAAGAAATTTTTCCTAAATAAGAGCAACATTATATATGACAGACCGCTCTTAATTTGCTTAGGTATTTGGGCATCGATTAAATTACAAAAAGGCAATCAATGAAAGTTAGATATGTATTTATAATAATATGTTTGCGGTAATCAATTCTAATGAAGGGTAAAACAAGTTAGTTCTTTCCATGTAGTACCTTAATTTCTTGGGCTGGGAAGTGGGGCACAGTGGGACAGCTTCTGAGTAGCAAGCACGATTCACCAGGTTCAATACCCAGCACTGAAAAAAAAAAACAACACAGACTTGAATACTCGTAAACTAGCAGCCTTCAACAGAAGTCTAGGTTTGACTCTTGTTCTGTTTGTGTGTTCATTTGTGGATTATTTAAATCATCAACTCACTAACAAAAAAAAAAGTAAACACCCAAAAGTCACAAGATGCAAGCAAAGAATTTTAGTTGTTGCTAACGTGTGCTGATTAAATGATTCCCCACAGGAACTTAGTTTCTATTCTGATTGACCTCAGGGTTGTGTATATAAATTAGCCATCAGAAATCATATGAATCTCATTTTTAAGACTGGCCTAGAGTTGGCCTTCGCTGATTACATCCCAAGTTTAAAATAAAGAAAGATAAATTTGAGTCACAGGTAGGAAAATGGAGGCGGCTTCAGATCATAAAGTTAAATGGAACAAATCAGACACACAAGCACCAACAGCACATAGCATCTCTCATACAAGAAACTCAATTACAAACCCATTAAAGAGCAAAGTGAGACAGACAACAGGAAGTGGGAAGCGGAGGGAGAGCTGGAGAGGGGGACGGAAGGAGGGGCAGGGTGCAGAAGGGGTCTGGGTGCACTCTGCAGCTGCATCAGCACCCTTGACAAATTTAGATCTGGGATACAGTAACAACTGATTAAAACATCATCAACATTAAATAAAATTCCATGTTACTATTTCTTCATTTGTTCTTAGTACTGGAATTGATCCCAGGAGCTGAGCTACATTCCCAGCTCTTTTTTTTAAATTATATGACAGGGCTCCATTCACTACATTCCCCAGGATGGGTCAACGTCCCGCCTCAGCCTTCCAGGGTGCTGGATTACAGGAGAGTGCCAACGCACCAGCACATACCTTAAAAAATTCAAACTATAAGAAGTGTAACTGCTGCTCCCATTGGTCTCTACACATCCACCTATAAAGGGCAGCACATGTCTTGCAACAGGGAGAGAGTGCATAAATCAGTGCCCCGGCATACACTCACTAAGCAGAGAAGTTGATTTTAAACCTTGACATCTCTCTCTCATCATCCTTAACACCCACATCTCATTTATCGAGTCATGCAGATATTTATTGTTTCCTAAAATATGCTTGGCTCATCAAAATGAATTACAAGTATCTGACCCAGAGCAATGATTCCGACTCTCACGTCTCAGTATCTATGGTTATTAGTCATAGCAAACACATTTGATCTATTTATTCCTTAATGAGATGAATGTTTTCAACTTCTTTTCCTAGCACATCCTTCTTTCCTTACCACATGGATTTCTGGCTAAAGACTGCTTCAGCATTTGCCCATTTATTAAACTCTGTGTTCAATATTTCCTTCATGGATCAATTTATAATAATACTACAGGATCGATGACATTAAAATAGAAAAGGAACAGCACTTTATGTATTTTTAGCATCAATTCATAGATCATTTACAAACAATCCCAGAAAATTCACTGCCCTTCTTTTTCTGGGCCAGTTTCAGGTACGTAGCAAGCATCATGCACGACTTATATACTATTGATGGCCATCCCTTGTTCAGATTTAAGAGTCATTTTCTTCATCCAAATATCCACTTCCTTATTGATTCTCACTTCACTAATAACAATAATTATCATGAATCATACAATCTCAAGAGAAAGACCTCACAGTACTCCTATGTCCATCCATAGAGCCACTTGACTTCCATTATTAGAAAAATTCCTTGCTCTTATGAAAAGAGCAAAGTATAAATCATTGAAAAGCAAAATAAAAGGGGTGATTGGAACTGTGTGACAGGAAGGAGCCCGAGGGAGACAGCTGAAGGGAAAGGAAAAGGAGGAGAGGGGGGGAGAGAAGAGGGAGAAGAGGGGCCAAACGGAGGTGTGTCTGTGTGTGTGCACGCATGCGCATGTGTGTGTGTGTGTGTGTACTGATTCCCAGCCACAAATGTCTTCATCATGCATCACAAACACATCTTAGTAAAAAAATGCAAGGGAAGAAACTAGAGATGAAAAAACTCCTCATCAAACTAAGGCCTCTTGGCAAACTTCTGTTTGACACGGCAACAGAGCTCGCCTAAGCTGATGATGAGAGCTAGCACGACTTGGGGAGCCAGTGGTATGTGATATCCTAAAGAAATAAGGACATGCACCCGGCTCAGCACCCCAGGCAACTGTGAAGCTCGCCAGCGACTACATCGCAGGCGTCCCAGTGTGCGCCCCGGCAAGACAGGGAAGATTGAGACGCTCACGCCACTTCTCAGAAGGCAAAGCCTAACTTGATTATACCTGTTTCATTAACCATACTAATTGTTGTAAATATCAATTAATCAACATCTTTCATGTAATCCCTTTTAGCTTACTGGACTGTGGCTTTCAAGTGAATACCCTAAAATAAAAAGTAAAAACTAACTGTGACGCTCAGTAAACAGACTGATTCCAGAAAATAATTCATGAAGGTGTTTTCATATCACTTTGTGTCTAGTGCATTATTTCGGGGAGATATCAGGGATTGAACTCAGGGCCTTACATTTGATAGGCAGGCACTTATACTGCTGAGCTATCTCCCCAGGCCCATCAGTTCATAACATATCATTTCATTTTTGTCATCGGGCCATGCTTTGCTTTTTAACTTATCTTTAATACTTTTTCTTAATGCTGCATTTGACAAACAAACCAACAGAAGATGAGAACTCGATCCATGACTTGCTATGGGCTTCATGGTCCTCAGCGTGGAGCACTGAATCCATGCCTCGACCAGCTGGGGTATACCCATTCTATGGAGCATGGAGACCTGACGACAGGACAAATGAGATATTCTTGCATCAGTCTGTCTACAAATCAATATTCAATTATTACTATAAAATTTGGTTTAATACAGATCTGATATTCCATTGAAAAAGTAAAACAATATTGAATTCCAACTAACCAACAAAAAGAATACAAGCGTTATTTATATCATCCACATAATCAGAGGAAACACCATTTTATTCCTTAACTGATTGTTATCACTACTTGTTAGTATATTCTCTTGTGTTACTCAATGCTTCATAATTACATAATGCTCAGATGCTCTAGGAATTTTGCCTATTCCTATATATAGAAACTTATTGAAAACATTTTGAGTAAAAAGTGTACGTGTTTCAAGCATGCAACATGCCATTTTTGACTGTCCATTGATTTTCTCATTGATCCATTTATTGCAAGTGATCTTAAACAAAGTAACATCCATACCAAATCCTAAATCTATCTGGAACTTTATTTCACAGAAAGGAAAATTGCTAATATTACTTTTATCCTTCTGGCATGTGTGTACCAACCATAAATTATTGCAGCAAGCCATCATCTTCAATGTGGGGAGTGTCTATTTCCACCTTTATATTATATACCTTTGCTTATCAATTAATTCACCACTACTCTCAGAACAGTAAAGTATCTATGAGATATGATGGATCAGGAAATAAGTAACCATTAACTAGTTCTCCATCTAGCTACATGGTAATTTGATACAATATTCCATGAGTCATCCTCAAGTTTTCCTATATGGATTAATCAATATAACATTACATAGCAACTTTGTATTATCATTGGGCCATGGTGGGCTGTATTTGGTTAATGATATCCAAATACACAGAATAGAGGCAAACACTTACATTATCTGCTATGCACCAAATCAGGGGGAATCCAGGTGGGTGCTCTGAGAAGGGGAGAGTACATCAGATGAAAATAGATTGAGAGATTCTCTCCACTGACCAATCACATTCTCCTTATCAATCAATTAATTTGTCTTTCTGGCCTTAGTTTGGAGTAATACATATTTTACTTTCTCTTAAATACAAAATTGAATTTTCTGCTAACACAGAGTAAGAATACTGATCAGTTGTACCAGCTGTATCATAGGTAATCATTTATTTATTACTAAAATTACATTTTCAGTAAATACAAATGGCCACTCTTGTTATACATTTTAATAATAATAATGTACATATTTATCCTAGGACCATTTTCAGTATAATAAAAATCCTAGGGACATAACATTTCATACACTCGTCTATACCTCTTTCCACAGCAGAAGCAAACTAGACCTCTCACATGGTGTGGACCTCAGACTTCCACGGCTTAGTCACCATCTGTGATTCATATGCCACCAGTGGTCATCATTGATCCAAGACTGGCCCCCAAGCTAGTCTCCATTTATTTCTATATTTGCTTTATAATATTGAAGACATTAATAATGAGTAATTGATAAAATTGATACCTATACATACTTGTACAGATAACATTTAATTGAGGTAGTATTACATGGTCATCCCATATGTATCTTAGATCTGTGGGTCTGCCTAGATTATGAACAATGTTTGAGGAAATGGTAAACTGCCTTTCAAAATCATCTAAAATAATTTAGGAACTTCACACGCACTCACCCGTTTCCACGTCCCTGACACCAAGTGAGAACTGCAGAACTCATGGCCAGGAAGACATGTTCCAGAAAGTTTGGCAGCATGTGTCCTAAGAACATGAAAGAAGATAGATTATAAAAGATTGGTAATTAATTCACCATGCATTCAACCTTCATTACACTGGTCAATTAAGTAGGAGGTAAATGATAGCTATCTTTTTCTTCAGAAAACATTGAGCATGTGGTTCCTGAAACTGGCAAGGACATAGGCCATTGGTTTTATTTTATTTCACATTTTCTGCCAAGGGAATAACTCATTTCAGCTTTTATATCTCATGGCCTTCTGGACTTCTAAGTACACACATAATTGATGGTTTGTTGCCACGTATTGCTTAATGCCTCACATTCTCTCACATTGTATCTCATTTTTATGAGCTGGTATTGATCTCATGATTTATCTAATTATTACAGAAAAACAATTTATTTCTCAAGCATATCCTTAGGATCCAAAGGTATGCAGAAGATACCTTCCAGAATTTTTAAGCTCAAACTTTCAGATCTGTAATCACTATCTATGACTCACATGCCAAAAGTGATTGCCAGGGATCGAATGCTGAGCTTCCTTTTCTTAATTTTCTATGTTTTCTTATTAAAAACTCATTTTACTGATAATATGTAGAAGACTGTGTATCTAAAACATCAAAGAACCAAACTCTTAGGCTTTGAAGCTATCTACCAACCTGAGCACAACTCTTTCCCTTAGTAACTATTATACACTGTACAACAACAATAATTAAGTGCTGTGATCATGCCATGCCTGTCACTGAGCCACGATCAGTGGATATGTGGGTGTCTCACCAAAGCCTCGTATCCTCATCAGTCGGGTTTTCCAGAGGTGTCTGCTTAAAAGTGTGTGATAACAGGAAGCCCACTCTAGCTGTGGAAGGGAGCAGGCATTAGGCAATTGGCCTGGATGGAAGGCAGGGCAGTGAAAGGTCTCCCTTGCTGCTGCTGCTGCTGCTGCTGCTTCAGCGCCTCCTGCCTGTCCTACCATGAACTGTTTCTGCTCCATGATGCCCCTTGGAGCCCTACTGACTACAGACTGTAAGATGAGGTAAATCTTTTCTTTGTCAGGTACATTGTCTCAGCAACAAGAAAAGTGATTAGGAAGACACTCCTGGTTTATATGTAATGCTGCTACCAACAAAGTACATACAATAGAAAAACCAAGCTCTTCCTAGCAAAGAAAAATCAAACGCCCAAGCCATGGCAAAAACTGTGTACACACGCTGGTCTCCACCTTCTCGCCAAACATGAGGAACCCTAAACACATGAACTGGGAAGGAGGTTGAGAGCTTCCATTCTGAGAGTACAAAGCAGAAAATCGTACTAAAAATTAAATCTCTGTTCATCTATCCTTACATCTCTCTCTCTCTCTCTCTCTCTTCATTCTATTAGTCATTTGACTAAGAAGTAAATTATAATTTTTTAAGAAAAATAAATTGATCATCTAGTACCAGCATTAACAAGGACAAAGTCCATTACTTTCACTGTACATATCTCCTTCCACTAGGAATTTACATATCTGGATTATCTTAATCTTTCAATCAATTTAGGTGGGTTGTTTTTGGCAGAACTGAGGTTTGAACTCAAGCCGTTGCACTTGCCAGGGAAGCGCTTATTCCACTGAGCCATTTCCCCGGCCCCCTTAGATGCTTCCAAACACACAAACCATATAATTCCAGCTATCCTATGTTAGTCATGTTAAACTTCCATGGCAATGCGGTGCTGTTCATTCAGCCACTATTAACACTTCTATGGCATATAAATGTTTCTACAAATGCAATAAACACCACTTAAAAACAACCCAAAAGAAGGCTAAAAGTTTGACTGTATGTACCTTGGTCTCCATGGTCCTCACACACAAGCAGAAAGAGAGATGCTGTGATGGAGAAAGAATGTTGTGCTCAGGGGAAGCGAGACACTCAGTGCAACGCACCCCAGCTTACAAAAGGATTGATAGTCAACTTTCTTCTCGCCCTCATCCATTAATTTCACTGATCACTTTTGCAAGCCTTAAATTATGTGGGAATTTCATGAGATAATAAACATTAAAAGTTCATCTGTCATCTTCAGCCAAAATTGTAACAGGTTTTAGATTTTTCAAAAGATGATCTTCTGTGTTTCAAATACAAAAATAATGTATTCCTCATCATTACGTAATTTCACCATTGGTCACTGCTTCACACATTGTATTCATATGTACATGTACATATTTATTACTGTATATAATGGTTCCATCTTGCTGATAAAGTCATAGAAGCAAACCGCACCCTCATGAACATGAAGGCCATCCTAGGCCATCCTCACCTATCGTCGAGATGGGCCCTGAGATCACTAGGCATACAGAGCTTGTCTTATGATTTGGACCTCAGACATCGAGCTGTTGTCATCGTCCATGACTGATACGACTCCAGTGGTCATCAGCGATCCACAGTTGGCCCTGCTCTGTGACACACTCTACACTCATCTATGGACAGCTCCCTGCATTAATAATGGTTCCAGCTTTCTACAGGGCTCCCTCCAATGTGTGCCTGTGGGCTCTTTGTCAAAAAGCAAGGCTGAAGAAGATTCACAGTTATTTCTTTAGCTGATATTCCATTTTATTAGTCCACATATTTATTTTTGTGCCACTATTGTGCTTTCTTATGCCATATTCTTATATTCACTTTCCTTTTCTGGTCTGATTGGTCTGCCATGTTGTTGAATTCACGTGAAGATTTGCAATCATGTCACACTTATCAACCACAATTGATTGACATGGTTTGCTTTTACAAAATACTTCTCCTAACACCTGTTAAAAGCCACTCAGCCCAGTTAAGAACCTTGTTGATTACTCACATTGGTTCCAGCCTTCCGCTACATCGGGCCTAATGTCGGGCCCTGGTGAGGATGCCGTCATCAGTCATGCACTATCCATCCAAGGAGTACAGAGTGGAAAGTAGAAAGGTGCAGCGGTTGCCTGTTCTCCCTCTGGGGAGCTGCAAGGCACAATGGGTCAGTGCATGGTGCTTGTACTGGCTCTCCCCACCCCTCCTTCCATTTGCACTCATTATTAATGACAAAAGACATTGTGAAGACATTTTTTCTGAAAAAAAAATATGTAACCATGGGCAAAAGGACTTGAAGCCATTAAAACTTTTATATGTGATCTGCTCGGTGAAGGTTTTAATATTTTGATGTGCATTTCACAGTGAATTTTAGTGAGGGTTTTTGTTTACAGTAGTAGAATTTCTTGGCACATACTTTTTACAACTGCCCAATGCTTGAGACACTTCATAATTTATGCATTTGTTCAATGATACTTTCACTGACCTGAGTAGAAATATATAATGAAGTGTGTGAACGAGACCCTCCTTATCTACTGCTACGCTTCACTCCTAGGGTCGAGCATACACTAGAAGCCTCATCGTGCTGGACCTTGGAGCTGGGTCATCATCCATGCCTCATTCACCACCAGGGGTCATCATAGACCCAAGACTGGCTCTTAGCCTCCATTAATTTCTGCATTTACTCATGTACTATTCATTTCAATAAGAATAATCATATAAATGAGAATAACCAAAAATTAATACAAAATCACTAGATATCCTATGGACTAACTGCAGAATCTTTTGCCAGAGTAGCCAGATCTCTTCTCAGCCAATTGAAAATTTGCAGCTACTAATTTTAATTCACAAAGCATTGCAAGACCAGTTTATACTTTTTCCTAGCACCAAATTCACACACTTGGATTACAAACAAAAATTCTACCAGTATAATCAATATCATGCACCCAAGCCACCCTAAGCCTTTGACTGCACTCACACGGGTCTCCCTGCTCCTGGAACCATGGATGTCACGACCAGGGAAATGTTCAAGCTGGTTGGGAGCAGCCAGGCTGGAAGTACAAAGACCGGATTATTTTAAAAAATAATATGTGTTCATTTAACCTTGGATCCTTTCTCCTACCAAATTATTTAAAAAGAAGGACACCAATCATGACCCTGACCCTAACATTGTATCTGTTGGCTATTCTGCCCTCCACAAAAGCCTGAACTTCAACACCTTCAAATCATTCATTTCCTAATGGAGCTCTGTATTTTCCATTTTTATTAATGTTGCTTGTCATTTATTTTCACAATTGGTCAACACATCACACCATTTATCTTGATTTACATATTTATACAATGATTTATTCACTGATCTTATCATAAATGTAGAGTAGAAAATCATAAACATAAAGATCAAGGATGAAGATGTTCACTATTCTTCATGACAGAAAAATTAAATAATTGGATGCAATATTAACTTATTTGTGCATTACTCATACTAACAACGCGATAGCTATAATTTCAAAGAAACTGTAATCTTAATGTGCATTTGAATGGTCATTAGACACAGAAAAACATCAGTTCACTTTTTATGTTTTAATTAAATTGAGGAGTTCAATTTAAACCTAGTGAGGATTATCAGATTAATCACAATCGGGTGGATGACACAGTCTTAATATAGATCTATAACTGAGCCCTCTGAACTAGGTAGCTATTAGTAAATAATTAATAGAAGCATTTTACTCATTTCTTAAACAAGTAACTTAATCCAGTAAAACAACACAGATGCTAACATCTGTTTCTTTGCCTGAGCTTAGTGCTTCCTACACGTGTTAGCAGTGGCCACGCTCACTGCATTAAATACTCCCCTCATATGGGGAACACCAATAACTCATTTTGTCTGTATGCAGATGTAGGTTTCTTGATTTATTCATCAACTGCATTGCGGAAAAAATAGTAACATTCTATACCCAACATTCTAACAGCACCATCCATATTATCTGAAACTCACAGAAATAGCCAATTTACTATAAAATAGTAAACAGGAGTCTTCCTGTGATGGACCTCAGAGGTACAGGGTTTAATCAAAGTCCTTGATTCAGACACCCCAGGGTACTCATCATTGATCCAGGATAAGCAATCTTTTATTTATTGACCCCTTTGTAGCTATGCTAGCAACGATAAAGTCAATACTAATGAATTTTTAAAAAATAAGCCAAGAACAATGAGCTTAAAAGAAACCAAGATCTGCACACAGGCCCCTTCCCACTGACAGGATCTGTTCCCAGCACGCAGAGCTCTCTCTGGAATGGCCCTCACCTCCACACACGAGGGCCAATCAGCACCTTTGCTGGGCTGGATCCCACCCCTCCAGCGCGCCTCTTCCGCCTCCTTCCTATCAGAGCCCCCAGGTACCTGGCCGACATCCTTGGGTGGGAGGAGCAAGGCAACCGATCCGGACAGCACCCAGAAGCCCTGAGAGCTGCTTGCCTACGCACAGTGGGGTTGATGAAGCCAAAAGACTGAAGGTGAAAATTCACAAAACAGAATTTTCTTACAGGCAGATAGCCACATGTGAACGAAGCAGCTACTTGGCATGGTAGCCCCAGATTTTATGACTGGATTAATTTTCACCTAAATGCAGTACAAAAGTAAGGTGAATTCTTAGAGGAACGACTTTGATGTTACAGTTTAACCACAATTGGTCTACTTATGGCTTAGTGAAAATAATTCAGTGAATGCTAATGAGAAACCTGAGCTGATTAACAGGGTTCTTTCACTATTTGATACTTGGTCATGGGATTCTTCCCTAAGACAGCAACAGCCCAAATCACTCAGCACTGAAGACTGAAGTTATTAAATCCACCATCCCCTTCATTCTACGAAATCAAATACCAGCTTTTAAAAGAATAAAAAAATAGATGTAGATAATTTTAAAAGATATTAGCTGTTGCTAGCATACTCATGAGATTGATGCCTGTCCCCTTTCATCAGTGACCAAATAATAGGATATTTTTATTTATCAATCTATTAATTTCACATAATGTAATCAGCATTATTAAAGTCATCATTCAAAACCAGGATTATCACAGCTGCACCCTGTAGCTCACTGCAGATCTACAGAGGCATAAGCATAGGTAGGCTTTTGGCTTTTACGGAGTCAATTTGGCAAAAATAGGTGGCTTTCCCTCCCGGCGGAGCACCTATCCCCACCAGCAGTCTGGCCTTCATGCTACTTACATGTAGTTACCATTCAGTGCCCTGGTCGCTCATGTACAGACAGACTCAGGAAATATTTGATCACACATTCATAGACCAAACACACAATGGATAACCTACAAATAATCCAGGACAGAAATGGCTTCCAGGTTCAAATACTTGTACTCTCAATGAGGGCACCCTTCTTAAATTGTGTTTCCTTGTTCGCTATTTGATTCTGTGGTAGTGGTAAACCGAGTACACCCTGCGTGCTAGGTGAGGGACCTTCCCAGCCCCAGCTAACTTCTTCTGTGTCTATGTTTTATTTTATTTTAAAAAGAAAACCAGGATAGGGACATAGTGTATTCAAAACTAATCATGAATTAATGTGAGAAATAATTAATGTTCCCACAAAGCTTTCAAAAGTGTTCCTACATCCCCACACGTTCATTACATTGTCCGTGGAGATTTCAATACCAGATGCATTTGTTTGAATACAACACTATACCCCTGTAATAGGTATAATTAATATAAGTGAATCAAGAAAATAAATTTCAAGACAGATGTCCTTTCATATTTTTAATAAAATTCATATTTGGATGAATAACTCCTTCCCTAGGGATAATCTCAGCAGGAGCTGTGCTCTTCCTATTGGCCAAATAAGTAACGATTAATCCGTTGTTTCACAATTCCCTTTCTCTAAATACAAACACCAGCAAATACCTGCATTAGACTCTGACAGTGAGACTCACATCTTCATACCACTCACCCTAGCCAGGGCCATTTCTGCTTTTTTGCTTTTGTTTTTACTCTTCAAACTCAACTAAAATAAAGTTTTAAGGGGATGTTAAGCAGTACCTCACCGATGTACGCCCAAGTCTCATTACATTCACCCATTCATAAATTTCCTTATGCATTGAATGACTTGTAACTCTGAGTAGAGCTGATGAGGGTACGTGAACACCTGACATCTGCCACAGACTGAGTTCCATGGAGGAAAGAGAGGCCATTTTTCAAAATGGACCTCAGAATTCTAGAAGGCTTTAATCAATTTTTTATTCAGACTCCCTCCAAATTCATGAGTGGTTCAAATGTGGCACTTGCTTTTTTCACCCACTTAGCCTTTGCTAACTCTGAATAATAACAGCCTGGACATGAACACATGAGGTCATGAGACCCACAGTGCATTCAGATGTTACAAGCTACTGAATCATGTTTCCTTGCATAGCTGCATGGCTGAGCCATGTCCAAGGAATCTTTATTTCTCTCAAAACAGCATAATAAGCAATCAAAGCCCGCAATGGAATCCCACAACTGGACGCAATGCACCACAGGTCACATTCTAAGAGATTTTTCTAAAGGGTGAAAAACCTGGATTGTTATATGACAAAGATCAACACCCATGTTGCAGAAATAATACTGAACATCAAAAAGTTCCTGGAACTAATCTAAATGTATTTGTTGTTTTTAAAAAAGAAATCTTGGTTGTGAAATGGGATCTACTACTCCCTGGCCTGGAACATATCTTTACTGTGGGTCCCTGGTGGGTGCACCTGGGTTCAACATTTGTGTACAAAGTCCTGGGTTCCCTTCTCCCGTGACCACATTTGAACAAACCAATAACAGAAATTCTCATTGTTATTAAGATTGCTTCCTCCCCAAAACAGTCACAGCCAAGAATCTGATCACATGAGAAAGACCAAATCCAGCGTGGGGCGCTCATTCTGCAGAAAAAGACAGATTGCCAAAATAACAAGTGTGAAATGTTAATAGCAGAGGTTAGAGCTGCGCCACTAGATTAATCACAAATATTGGTTTGTGTCACATTTTTCTCATCGGTCCATCTGTGATAATCATGTTAATGCTCCAACTAACTCCATTTTTCATGTGAAACAATGATAAAAATCATCAGATCTATCATTTGACAGAAAATGAATGAGGATTACAATCTACCTAGATGTCTCTATCAAATAGCACAAAGGCAAGGTAACTGCTAAATGGGAAAACTTTCCCAAAATGGCACGAATATAAATTTGTTTTGTGACACAATGAGCCATGTTGTACTCGAATTCATGGATGTACTAATTCTAACTCGAAGGATAATTTAATTATCTACTGTTTTTCCCTAAAGAAAACACAAAACAGTAGCGCCATCTGCTACCCAAAACAAACCACCATTTCCTGCAAATATGGATGCTGTCCCTGTGTGCATTAAAGGAACTTTCTGCACTGACACAAATGTTATCGCTCCAGCACGGAAGGCACACATGGCCGGGGAGGAATGCACTTAAATGTGACTGAGGAGCTGAATTTTAATTTTTCATTAGTTTAAATTTAAATGCTGATAGCAAGATAGATGTAGAAAGTGAGGTGTGTGTGACTCTTCCATAAACGGACCTCGTTTATTTAAATAAACTTCAAGACTTTAGACAAGATTGATGACACCACTTTCGATATATGTGCTTCCCACAGGGCCACAGTTGCCTTCCTCTACCTAATGGTTTGAGATGTGAAATTATTCTTTTATTTACTCATAAAGATAGCGATGGTGTTCACGACCCCTACAGACAGTGGACAAAACCTTCAAAGATACAAGCATATTTCCCTTCATAAAAATCATGCAAAAATATATTTATATGCGTCTTTTCAAATGGCTGGAAGAGGATATTTACTGCTTCCACTCATGCATTGTGTTCACATTTAGGCTTCCACATTTCAACAACCAGACATTAGTCTTTCAATTTTGGTTAATTATATTAAGTTGCTTATTAAAATATTTTTATTTGGTGCATCTAGCATGATTTGTCCTATTAAATTATTTAATGTGCATATTTTACTTTCTATTTATTAAATACTATTGTGCTAATTTATAACTTAATTAAATAAGTTCTGAATCACTTTTCAAATCAAGACTTGCATTGTGCGGCTCGGCCTCACCGAAAACAGCATAACACAGAACTCTGTCTGCTTCTCTACTGGGGAAACAGCCTGACTCTGTGTTACCTAAACTCAAAGCTTCAGAAATCAACATTAGTTCTTGAAATATCAGCTGCTTTCAAACTTGGGTGGTACAAGCTCCTTTTGACTTTATTTATGCATGGATCCATTTTAAACAACACAGTTATATAAAGGAATACCTAAAGACCATAAACGTGTCTTGACAATTCAGTTCCTCAATGAGCACATTTTTCATAGACATAGATGACCTCAGAGGCTGGATTTAATCAGTCCTTGATTGCTTATACCATGGCGATTCACTGTTGGTCCCTGGTGGCCCAGAACCACACTGGAAAGCTCCAGGTTCTCAGTAAGATGACCAGAACCAGAAATGGAGAGATAGAACCAAAGGTAAAGACACAGAAAGAGGAAGAGACAAGGAAGGAGGGAGGAAGAGAGAAAGAGGGAGAAAAGGATAGAGAGGAAGGGCAGGAGAGACACAAAGAGGGAGGAATGAAAGGAGGGGGAGAGGGAGGGAGAAAAAGAAAAAGGGAGAGGTGGAGGGAGAGGAAGGGAAAGAGGGGAACAAGGGCGCCTCTTGCACTTAGTATGCATGTGTGAAAGATGGTCCAGTGAATTACTGTCTTATGCAATGGCTGAGGACGAAACTGCATTTGCTTTCATTTTCCTTTCAGTGAGGTAATAGGGCTCCAAGAATGACAGGAGAGAAGGAGCTCAATTCACTGTGGTATAAAAATAAAATGTCTTGTTAAAAATGCTTAAAACCTGCCTGGCAAGCGCAAGTTGTGAGTTCAATTCCCAGTAGCAATAATAATAATAATAATAATAACTAAATTTTAAAACCTTAAAATGGCAGAAATACCACTTGTCATTTTGTCCTTGGGAATTCAGTTGTAATTCATTAAAAAAAGTAACATTGGTCAGTGCATGACAAGCTTTGAATGTTTTTCCTTTAAAATAATTCTCCAAATATTATGATCAAGGCCCTCCCCAAGATAGAACTCAGGCTTTTATCCTTACTTACACTGGCATCTTGTCTACTTACAATGCAAAATCTTCAGCCAAAGATAATGATGAAAAACAACTAGACCATGTTCACTCTGAGAAGGAAAGAGCAAATGTTCCAATGAACAATAATAGTCTAATTTAGCTGTTTTAAATACACCACAGCTAAATACCAATCAATGCAAAGCATTGTACGTATTTTATTTTGAACACTTACAAAGAGAACACTATATTTACTAAGTTCTATAATTTGAAAGAGAGAACAATGTACTTATTAACTCCTGTCATTTATTGTTTCAAATAAATAAACACTAGTTAATTTACCTGTAAAAAAACAAGGAAAATTACTATAATTGTTAGGGAGATTGAACATCTTATATACATTAGATAAAAGCAAAATTATCATACTGAAGGACTTTGGACAAAACTAGCTAAATGGTGGGTACCACCCACCAGTGGTCCAAAACTGACCCTTCTTACATTTATTAAATCGCTCACTAACAGAAGCACTGAAAGGGGTCACGTGGGACTGCTGTTCTAACAGCTTACATAAATCAGAATGAAATCAGTACACTACATTACTAAGAGTCTGTCGGCACAAGACACCACCTCGAATGGCTCAGAACCCCTGCATTCTTAAGGAGGATGAGAATAAATAATAGAGCACACGAGAATCTCTAACTCAAAAGGCAGGCTTCCTAGGGGAAGACAAATCAGGATATAAGTGGATTAATCCATTCACTCAATTTTCTTTTCTTTTTTTTTGTTTGTTTGTTTGTTTGTTTGTTTGTTTTTCTTTGCCACACCAGGGATTGAACTCAGGCCCTTGCACTTGCCAGGCAAGCACTTATTCTACTGAACCATCTCCCTCGCCCCCATCTCTGTCTTGTTTCTGTATTTATTCTATCAAATACTGCTTTGTATAAATGAATTTCCTCCGTGGAAAGCTTGCCTCAACATTTCAGGTACAGGTAATTCTCCAAGAGTGCCTGGAACTAAGAATCTCAAAATTAGTAACAACATATGTGTTCACAAGGAGATACATATGTACCTCCCTGTTTTTTATTTACTGATGCATTCTTCATTCACGCTAGCTTTATTATAATATGGTAGTTCATGTCCACCCCTCAAACCACAAAGAACAAAACTCAGCAGACTCACTTTCCACAACAGGAATACAGGAATCTCGCTGCCATGGAACTCAGAGCTGCAGATGAGTTTAATCAGAGTTCTTAGTTCACAAATCCCACACTATCATCATTGGTCCAGACCACTCATTTTTTCCCATTTACTCATTAATTTGAAATAATAAACAATCACAAGCCCGCAGGTCCCAAAAAGCTTTGCATTCTAGGCCCTTGTCCACTGAGTTGGCCAGTGCAGCAGCCCAGAAGTGCCCATGTGGGGTGCTCAGGGTCCCAGCTTTCTACCAGTTCTACATTCACCACTGAATTGTGTCATCTTCCTCTGTTCAATTCATTCACAAGCCAAAGAACCAGAACAAAGCTGCCATCCTCTGCGCACCCAAAACACATGCAGAACCATCTATATTTCTGACCATCCTGAAAATCTATCAGCCAGAATTTCCGATCACATAGGAGCCCTGAAATCAGCCATGCTGTTGGAAACAAATATTAACATGTCCCACTAATAATGTCATAACTTTTATCGCCTTCTCAAATAACAATTGCTGTTATATAGCCTTCTGACTCATAGCATATCCCCATGGTGGGCGGGGCCAGATATGGAGTGTTTTATTTCTTTTTTAGCTGGAGTCACCACTGTTCAGCCCTGCGACTACTGTGAGAAGTACACAGTCTAAAGGGAGATCAAGCATATAAGGACTTGCCTTCATGACAGCCGTGCTGCTTATCCTGGAGTCTGTAATAGATGATTAAGCAGCCTTCCTGTGTCCTACCTGGGGAAGGAAATTTGAATATTTAATTTAGATTTTGTTAGGAGATAGTCAAGCAAAACAAGAGAGCGATAAACTAAAAAATGCAAGTTGTACTCATCCAGTATTGAACATTTCTTAGTCTTAAAAAATACACGAAGCAGTTTTAGGGCCATCACCTGATCTAAGGGGACACCTCTCACAGTGACAAACGCAAGCCATAATGAGCATCTCTGAAGAAGATGCCGACTGCCGATGCACATTTTCACTTTTTAATTAAAAAAATGAACAGCAAACGACAAAGAATGTCTCAACTTCAGATACCGAAATGCTCCATAGGAGAGGATTAGTGATCCCATCTGTTCATTTTACTTCTAATTAATAATTGCACTTGCTTTATGGCAAGTAGTAGTATTGATAATTCTTGTTGTATTGTATTGCACTAATTATTCCATAAATAACCCTGCTGATCTTTTGTATATGTACTTATATAATTATCGATTAATTCATTTGAAAAGATGTTTCCTATCTTCAGGCCTAAAATGCCAAGGGTGGAACACTGACATTCCCTGGCATTGGCTTGAGATGACCCGTGCACAGTGACTCGCTGGCTCTTGTGCTGCACTGCACTTACTCAGAGGTGTTGGTTCACACACCTTCCCTAGTACATGTCATTGATCCAGGCCTGGCCTTCCAGATCTCTGCATACTTAAACCTTCTTACATTGATTCAGCATTCGGGGACTCACAAGAATAATTGCATCATTTATGCCCTGTAATGACAGACAACTGAGAACGAAGGGCATTAATAGAACTGAACTCGGTGCCCTGGTCTCCTGCCTGCAGGGCAAATGGCCTCGGTCCCGGGTCACTGGAAACCTCTGCCTCGCGCACCCTGGTTGATCATCGCGCCCTGCGGCGCGTAGGACCCTGCGCAGGACTAGGCCTGCCGCTTGCTCACAGGGCCGAGAGGGACGCCGCGGAGCCACGAGGGCAGCCGCGCGGCTGGGCCCCGACATCTGCTGCGCTCCGGGCTCTCTTGGGGAGGGAGTCTCCGTGAGAGCGCGATGGTGCCCGCTAATGAGCGGCCTGATTACGCCGCGTGCCAAAGCAGCAAACGGGAAGATGCATATGCAAAATGCCCTCCGTAGCTTTCCTGACATCCTCATTAGGATCGAGATGAATTATCATAACTTTTGTTCGTGGCCATAACAAGTCCATGATTGGCAGTCTGGCGTTTCATCTATTATTTAACAATTTATTTTAGTGAAATAGTTTAGAGGGCACCCCTGAAGAAATGCCACACAAGCCCCGAATGTCGACATGGGGCTATTTACTTACACCGGCCCATGACATCGAGGAGCCTCAGAAAATGACAAAAATCGGCTCTCTGTTTTACAGAGGAACAAAAGTCTATTTTTAAAAGCACGTCCTCGTTTTTTAAACAACCAAATCATTGCAACTTGAAAAACTCCATATGCGTCTTTCAAAAAATTAGGAGAGCTTACAAATTTTCATAGAATACCTGTCATAGAAAAACCATGGATCAGCATTCTCATTCTATAAAATTCATCCCTAATTATTACATGGTTTGCTGACTTTTAAAAAAATAAATGAAGACATAAAGTTACTTCTTTCTTAAATACAAATTTATCAGTGGCTGTCAAGTTACAGCAGCATTCAAAACACTGGCAGAGGCCACAAGTGTCCTTAGCCATTACCCTCCGAGTAGCGGGCTTTCTTTAGTGTGCCGCCTGTGATCCCAGCACTGGGAAGACTGAGGCAGGAGCATGGCTAGCAGTCGAGCCTGCCTAGTGAGCCCCTACACCAAACGAATAAAAATGTTTAAAAATTTAAAAAATGATAACAATGAGAAAAAAGTTTGGAGATCTAATTACACAAATGATAGATAAATGAGGTAAGGGGGCCGTGAAGATGGCTCAGTAGAATAAGCCCGTGCCTGGCAAGAGCAAGGGCCTGAGTTCAATCCCTGGTTCAGTCAAAAAAGAAGTCAGGTAATAAATGAGGTAAGAGAGATCAGTTAGCTGTATCTTATCATCCAAATTTTATGCATTTCATAACACATTTTGTCATTTAAAAAATACTATCCTAAAGTAAACATCCAAAAAAATAAAAAAAAATCTAAGTACTCTTCTTTAAGAAACTACAAAAATAGAGCAGATTAAGTACAAAATGAGCAACATTGGAATTTGCAGCACAAATCAATGAGATTGAATGTAGATAATCATGAAAGACAAACCAAGGGAAAAAGCTGTTATTTGCAAAACTCACAGAGCAAAGGGCGTGAATTATTATCTGAAATGAATGGACACTACTACAGATTCCATGGCTATTAAAAATACCTAGAAGCAATATAAGGAAACCCCTACCCATAAATTTGATACCCCAAATGAAATATTTCTGATGAACACATATACGAAAATCCTCAAAAATGTGAGCTCATCAATGTGAAAGACACAATCCGACAAACTCACACATAGAGAAAGACAAGGTGAGTAGGTTCACCCATACCTAAAAATTTCAGCAGGAAAGCACCACATGCACAGGCTCACCAGGGAATTGCCTGCTGAGGAGAAGTTCAAGCAGGCCTACCATTGCTTTCAAAAAACACAAATAACTCATTCCAAAAGGGCAGCCTTACCAAATAAGTGAAAGTTCAACAAGAACATATATACAAAAATCCTTTAAAAAAATAAGAATTGAGCAAATATAATATATAGGACGAATTTGTCATGTGCTTTACCAAGTACATAGGACCCTCTATTTATCAGGACTAGATTTCATCAAATGTCTTCTGTATTTTTTTTTCTGTATTCTGTGCTTTCTGTGTTCTATATTTTCCATTTTCTGTATAGCTAATACCATGCCTAACAGGAAGAAGCTTAAACCTCTTAAACTAAAGTCACAAACAGGCAAGGTCATTCATTCCTGCTCACTGTGTAGTGCTACATGGACTTGCTGACTAATTGTAAAACAAGAAAAGGAAGAAAATGGATCAGAAAACCAGAAACAGCTTTCTTCCATGGCACCATGTAATCTACATAGAAAAACCAGAAGAATGTATCTTATGGCACTAGCTTGTGATTATTGAAAGGCATGAATGCTGTACCTTCTTACTTGACATACTTCCAGGTTGAGGCAGTCATGACCTTCTACTATGTTTAAAAATATCTACATATTTTTTCATTCATGTCTTTTTTTTTTGGTTTTTCTTGGTACCAGAAATCAAACTCAGGACCTCATGCTTGCCAGGCAAGTGCTGTACCACTGAGCTACATCCTCGGCCCCTTGATATCTTAAAAGAATAGAATTTGGGTAAAGGAACTTCAAAAATACAACCTAACTTTTTGTAACTTCTGCTAAAGCCCCTTTTGCCCAGACATTTTCCTTTTTTAATGGATCTCAAAAGCCACAGGGTTTAATTAAAAATTTTATTCAGACTCTGCGGGGGTATTAATCATGGTGTCTGGTCTTGTATACTTCATTTATTTGTACCATTGTTTACAAACTCATTCATTGAATCATTAAAAATAACATCATCTGACAAAAATATAGAAACTATGACACTGCCAAACTCTACAAAGCTGGTAGACTGTCTTCTCTGTCACAAGGAAATTTCAGCCAAATGTGTGGTGCTCTGCCCTGCTAGCTTGGAAAGTTCAGCTGTGCTTCACGGAACCTGACAGCCCTGTGCACGTTCCTAGGGCGGTCCTGGCCCGCTACCATGCACCTGTACTTACGGACATCCTGACGCACTTCTCTAAAATAATAACAAGCGGGAACAAATTTACCGGACAGAACAGAAGTGCTGACGATTATTTACAATTGCTCCTATGCTCTTTATCCACAGAAGCAACAGCTACAGTTTTCACAATTGAAGAATAATTAAATACATTATGTGGAATAAAAGCAAATTTAAGAAAAACAGCCTGAACCCAAGCCCTCCAAGGGAGGGCCAGGCCAAACTAAGCAGAATTCTCTGTTTGAGCAACCTTTTCATTAGGGGCCACACATGCGCTGGAGCACTTGACCTGACTTCTCTGGCATGGACAGGAATAGCAAGTGCCCATTACAAGAGCCTATTTGTGCATGCTCTAATGTACAATACTGCTCCACTAATCAATATCACTCATACATGGATGTTTAAGTAGACTTACGTTCTACTGGCGATTGGACCCAGGGCATTGAACTGAGGCACACCCAAATCCTCCTCTTTGAGTTAATCAGTTTTCAAGGCTGGGAATGGGTCCTCCTGCCTCAGCCCCCTACAGTGCTAGCATTACAAGTGCTCCACTGCAAGCACGGTGCCATCACACATGGTTAATTGCCAATAATCCATGCTAGATTTTTACTAGGCATGCACTGGTTCATTGATTCATCTGTTTCCAGTAGTTACAGACAATGTGAACAACTATTTGTCAAGAGAAAACACAACACATTCAACCCATCAGCAGCCCAAGATCACAATACAATTGCATACTACAAGTTACAGGGATCTGGCTAACAATGGCAAGAGCCTTGTTTTCTTCTGGCTTTTGAGTTTTCTCATCCAAATCTCAGTAAGGTAGGATAACAGTCTACATGGTACGTAACACGTGATGCTTACTAACCCATGCATTTAACCCGTTGGTTCTCCATGAGGGGCAGTGATGCCCCTACAATGACATCTTCCTATGTCTGGAGACAGTTTTTATTGTCATAACTGGAGGTGGGGCTCAAACAGGCATCTACTGAGTGGAGAACTTACTAAGTAAGTATCAAGACCAAAATATCAATAACACCAATGTTGGGAAAGCACTACCTGTTTAGCCTCTTCAAAACAACCGGCTGAGAATGGAGAGCTTTTATACACACTTACATCACACCATCACTGGAAGGCCTACAAGTACATCCGAAATCTGAATGATGGGGCAGGCAGGTGCATTGGCCAATGCTAGAGCACAGGGTCCTGCACTCAGTCCCAGCAGAGACAGAGAGGGGAGGGAGAAGGGGGAGGGAGGGAGGGAAGGGGAGAGACAGAGAGAGACAGAGACAGAGACAGTGAGAGAAGGAGAGACAGAGAGAGGGAGGGAGGGACATGGAAGGAGGGAGGGAGAGGGAGAGACAGAGATGGAGAATAGGGAGAGAGGGGAGACAGAAAGATGGAGGGAGGGAGGGAGAGAAAGGGAGGGAAGGAAAACCAGGAAGAAAAGGTCCATACCTAATCAGTGAGCAATAAGCACTACCTAAATAATGTAGGATGACCACATTAATTTCTTAGTATTTATTGCTGCCTTATCTTTTCACAAGTATGAGATTTAATCAGTGTGTGTTGGAAGTGATTGCCTGGGATATATTAGCAATAATAAAAATACTACATAGTCATACTTTGGGTACATGGGGCTCTTATGCATCCATTCACTTATATATCTGCTGTAAGATCATCAACCCTAGCTAGGGGAATCACTTACCATAGTGTGTGTGTGTGTGTGTATTATGGAAAACTGAACCTGGACACTTTACAGTGAGCTGTAAGCTTAGTCCTTTTTTATTTCGAGACAGGGTCTTGCTACATTGCAAAGTCACCAGGCTGGGCTTGAACTCATGATCCTCCTGCCTCAGCCTCCCTCCATGCTGGGATTACAGGTATGCACCACCACACCCGGCTCACAGTGGACCTCAGAGTTAAAGGGTTTAATCAAAATCATTGACTCAGACACCCCAGAATACTCATCATTGGTCAGAGTCTGAGCTCATGGCCTTTGTAGAGTTGAGACAGGGTCTCACATGGCCCAAGTAGGTTTGACTCAGACTAGCAATCCTCCTGCCTCAGCCTCCCAAAGTGCTGAGATTACAGGCATGCGCCACCATACCCAGCTTTGGCTTGTCAATCTATCACTAAACTCATTGGGACATCAACAATAATAAAATAATAAATGTACCTTTAAGCACCAGCCAACCACCCTTAATTAGGTATTACTCTGATGTGTCTATAGCTCGTTTTTCAGAGAACTGGGATGGCCTTTTTGCAATAGATCTGACAGAGATGCACAGATTACACAAGTTTCTTGCTTCACGTCCACCCTACACTGACATTACCCGACAGTGCCCCTTCTTTCCTTTAATCTTCCATATGTAAAGGTGGCACATGTGGTAGCCAGCCTCCAAGATGGTGCAGGCCCCTCGGACGCCGGGCCTGCAAGCCCCCAGGACCCCTCAGCACTCTGTCCAGCAGTGCTCCTCCATGCCTGCCCCCTGGAACCTGTGAGGAATCACAGCTGTTTATTTATTACAATGCTGACCACTAAGTTACAGGGTGCTTTGTTCCCTGGTAACAGGAACCCGACCCGATGCAGGCTGGCATCCCCTACGCAAAGCATTTGGGGCCAGAAGTCTTTCAAATTTAGGTTTTCAAATGTGGGAATATTTGGTATCCCTTAGGACTTGAGCCTAAACACAAAACTCCTTTCTATTTCATACACAACTTGTAAACATGGCAAGAAGGTGGTATAGGTTTGTTCAAAATTTTTTCAAATTTTTCTTAAATGAGCTTTGGGTACAGTGGCTTCCACAAGCTCCCAGCTTCACACCCACTGAGGGCCTCTGCCAGTCCTGTCCTATCCTGTCCTGCCCATTGCCACCTTCAGAACACTGACGGTCTATATCTTCACCATGCCAGTAATGTTTAAATCAACAATGGTACAGAATAAATCTGAATAGTAAAAACCTCTAGAAATGGCTAAAAGCCCTGCATCATTATAAACAGACTTAAATTGTGCCACACTGTATTAATCCCAAACTTTGATTTCTACCCTGCACTGTTGGTTCCTGCCTGGGAGCCTTTTACCTTATTTGTATACCTGGCCACTTATTCCTTCAACACTCTGTAATGATTGGTGAAGCCCTGGAACCAAGAACACGCAACTCGGCTGTTCTTAACAACAGTATCTAAGCTGTTTCCCCACAGAGGTCAATGTGAATGTCTTTGTTATTATGGAATAATTGCATTCGCTGTGGTGTTTTTGTTCCATGAAGTAAAATGCACATTTTCTAAAGAACAGAACAGCACAGCCTTAACTTCTTTGAATAGGCTTGAGTCATAAGGGATTAGATTAATCATAAACTTAGCTCCTATCACATACTCATTACTGATTCCAGAATAACTTGGCTTTTACACACTGATTTATTTACTGCTTAATTTTTAATATAATGAACACTTAAATCTATCACCCAGTATAGGAGAAATAAATGAAACTATTACAACTATCCATCTACGTGTGCTCGCACCGCACCAACACCCTAACCTCATCAATCTATTTCAGGGGACCAAATTGTTCATTGCGGAGAGCTCCCCATGATGCACGGAACCACAATTCACCCTAATTTATGCAGCAACTGACTCACTTGTGATTTTTATTACTCAGGGAATCATTTGACTGGCTTCATGTTTTACAAAAAAACAATCAAGCCCACCAGCAATCGGGATTGACATACAGTTTCCTGCCACTCTTGCTATACATCTTGTCCAAAATAGGATGAGTCTAGATTTCTTTTGTCTTCATCAAAAATGTAGATTAATCACACCTTCATTTCATGACAGCTGCTCTTTACCAACCCACAATTGGCAGAGAGATGAACTCGCACCTTCACTGTATCAATACATCACAATGAATAAAAGGCAAGACAATGGACGGGAACATCAGCTCATAATAACAGCATCTGCATCTGCATCTATCTCTATCTGAACCCTGTCTCTAGCCCTGTCTCCATCTCTATC